>JAAMPI010000644.1:0-17172 GCA_013054445.1 Cudoniella acicularis | reverse complement strand
TNTNTCTTTACCTTGCATTCATTCCAAGTTTTCTAGAGAGAAAAAACCGGAAGGATTGTCTTCCTTCCTTAATATCCATGTAAGAAGCATGTGAATAAATGATTGGAGTTGTGTCCAGACCCCGGAATACCTAGGTATGTATGTGTGCGCTGGAAATGGCCTCATCCCATCAATCAACCACATCAACCCTCATGACCTACCTCATGACCTTTCAAGCTGCCAACACACACAAAAATTAATAAAACACACAATTGACACAACACCACAATCCCAGTGATACCAAAGTCCAGAAAGTCCAGACCACCCTCACCTTCATCTTCCTTCACCACCTCGCAACACCTTCACCGCCCAACTCAAGTCCAAAAACCCAGAGAATATACTATCTACCAACCCATAACCCATGCAAACTCACACGTCACTTCACCTTCTACTGTACTGTACCTATGTATTCCTCACCAAATCAGTCCGACCATTCTATCAGGCCCAAAAAAAAAACTAAGCATTCCAGACATTCAACCCCCTTCCCGTCCAAGGAAAATAGATACCAACAAACCAAACCAAGGCAAACCAAAGCATAAATCTCATCTCCAATCACCACTTATATCCCACAGTTTCACACCCCTCACTCAGCCTCATAACTCGTAAACCCGACCACAAAACAGTAAGAGTAGGGGCCACCACGTGTGGCCTACTAAGCGAGAACGCGAAAACGCGTCCATTTCTAACACCTACTATTAATTAATTCGTACGATCTTCCGATTAAAATAATATGAATTGTAATTAAAGTAAGCTTTAAAAATATGGGGTTTGCTTGCATGGTTTTCGCTTAATGGGCCCCTGATGGTGGCCCCTACTCTTACGATATCACGTACGCTAGAAATTCCCCCTTAATTTTGATATTAATGCATTCTTCTCCTTGCCTAGGTACTTGCCAAGCCCTAAAACCCCACCCGTTCCTTCGAGACGATCATCCACTTTATTTCAGGAAGCACGTGTTTTGTATTCAATGTGTATTTAATTCATCTACCTCACCAGGCGGAGCGGCAGCGCAATCATTAAAAGCTCCACTTCTGTACTACCCTACTGTAAACCCCGTACATATCAACCATCTGTGTGTCTGTCTCTGTATGTGTATGTTGTATGCCTAGTTCCCTTCCCTTTCCTTGTGTTGAGTTGCGTTTCATCTATCTATCCATCGCGTGCGCACTTAAGCTGCAGCCAGCGATATATCAAATCAATCCATTCCATCCATCTCGCCACAAAATGCACCGGTTCCGTGTCAATGTCCAACCCAACCCGACCTATACAAAAAAAGAACTCATTCAATTCATCCAACCCGAGCACTTCAAGTTGAATGTCCACGTCTATCCATCCATTCCATCGCTCTATCCCATGCGATTAGGCCGTGGGAGCCGGTACCGTCGCTCCATTCTGGTCTGACGAGATGCTCCCTTCAATTCTGCGCTTCGCCTCCGCTCGTTCCAACTCGGAGATGTCTTCTTCCTTCTTGCGCATATCGGGTGTGTGTTGGCCTTGAGTGGGATGGTGACCAATGGACATGCCGACGCGGATCTGCATTCATTATTAGCAACTTGTGAGACAGGATAACGGTGAACTTACCAAAGTCTCCAACGCGCCGTTGGAATTATCAACTAAATCGTCATCAAACTTCATCGCACCCTCCTCGAACAAAAGTAAGATTGTACTTCCTCCGAATTTGAAATACCCAAGTTCTTCTGCTCTCTTGACATTTTCACCTGCTTTGCGAGTAATGATTGTGCTACCGACCATCATAGCACCAACGCAGATGACCATGACTCTCCCATGTGACACCGAATCGATTGGAACGATAACACGGATATTCTCGCCATAGACGTCAAGAGCAGATCTGATGGCCATTGGATTGACTGTATAGTATTCTCCATCAATTGGTTTTGGCGTGCCTAAAACACCATCAACCGGAATATGGAATCTGTGATAATCTTGAGGAGCGAGACGGAAGATTCCAAGTGCGCCATTTGTATAACGCTTTGCATCCTCAGGATATGCATTCCCCAGTAGTCGTTCGACGGAAAATTCTCTCCCCTTGACCCAGATCTTTTGAGCCTCATCCATTTTGTTGAAGACAACTGATCTGCAATCGGCAGGCGAGACGATGATTCGAGGATTATCGGGAGCTGAGCAAGGTCTTGCGTCTGGTTTCAGCGCTCGGTAGAAGAATTCATTGAAATTCTTGAATTGATCGAGTGGGAGTAACACTTCGCTCATATCCAGCTGATGGAACGCAATGAATTTCTCGATTTCCGCCTTTGAAGCAGGGTCATCGTATTTAACTCCTTGTTTGAAACTCAACCCACGAAGGAGTTTTCGGACTGGTTCTGTGTTAGCAATTGTTCGACAAGGTGCCGGATTAAATCCATATATATATCCATAATACATACTTCTCTTCTTCTCCATATCCTTAGATTTCAATCCTTTATATAGCAACCTAATCCCCAATCGAACATACACACTCATACGCTCCTCGTTAATCTGACCAGTAATTCGATCCTGTACAAGAATATTGGCAGAATTGGCGCCAAGTTTGTAACCACCATATGAGATTTTAGTGATAACCTTCGAATACCACTTTCGCTGCGCTTGGCTAGAAGTGACAAACCCAGCCATGACTATATTGTTGACTTGACGCCAATCTTGGCTGGCACATGTCGCAATATGAGTGATGATATCCGCATCAGAACGCTTATTCAACCGTGGCTGATGGCATATTGGACATTCTCTGATCTCGACAACATGCTCTTCACCCTTGTCATTGAGGTCATCCCTGTCCAAAAGGTGTCCTTCCTCGCCAGGTGTGTTGAGGCTTTCGACGGGTTGCGATTCAACCCCTTGATCCACTACTGTCGAGCTTTCACTGGCAAGTGCGGAATTTTCGTTGGTTCCAGAGTTGGATGCGGAGGGCGATGATGGCGTTTGACCAGCCGTGCCTCCCAGATGTTGAGGTAAATGACTCTTCAATGCAGTGGTATCCGGTACCAAGCCTCTGACTTTATCACCCACTGATTGAGACTTAGATTTCTCCAAAAGCTGGTCTTCCAGGCAGATTACAGCTTCATCGAAGCTCAGGTCACCACTACCATCATCTCCATTCGAAGTGTTGTACCCGAAACGCTTGAAGAAGCCATCAATTGTAGACTCCTTCAGCGTCGATCCCAATGTATCAAGCATGGTCGTGAGTTCAACCTTGCTAATGCGCCCACTCTCATCGGTGTCATATTGCCTAAGCATTGACCTCCAGAATTGTTGACGAAGAGCTGGGTAAGGTACGTATTTGGCCTTGACGTATAGAACTGGACTATGCTTCTCCTCCCATTTCTCGGCATTCTTCATTTTTAAAGGGAGGGTAAATGGGTGGCAATCGGGGTCACCACGACCGTTGAATCCATCATCGTCATCGACGGTTGGAATGGAAGCGCTATTATCTGGCTGCAGTCCAGCCGAGGTGGGCGCTGGGGCTAATGAAGTTGGTGTGGTTGTACCAGAATTGCTACCACTTGTCAAAACATTGTTGCTCGATCGGTGAGTTGGCAGTGGTGGCCGGGCCATTTTATTCAGGCTTTGGGAGGATGATGACCTCGAGATTGGCAGCTTAAATCGTGACCTGTTCTTCTCCGCTGGAAAAGAAGCAGCATCTGGTGGGTCCTTCAACTTGTATAGGCCAGTCTCGGGATCTGCTTCTGGAGCCTTATCTGTAATCTCCTTAAGAGGAAAGACTGTCGAGGCTACGAAATCATTCCCCGAGAGCTTGTCCCGATCAATTATCGTAAATGAAAGCGAATATGTTTGTTCGTGCTTTAGGACTTGGAATAACATTTTCTCATTGAAGATGGGATTTAAATTGTGCCGAATGACACGAGTTCGGTATGTCTTCTTCCCCAGGGATGCCACCACAAATGGATCCATATCAAAGGATGTTCTCGTCATGTTGTGTTCCGGAGGTAGATCCGTGATCTTGCCAATCTCCAGGAACACTATCCCAACAACCTCGCTCTCGCCGTTGAATTCGTATGTATTCGCTTGTTTCTTCTTTCGCAGACCACGAAGTCGGAGCTTGCGCCTCCTCTTCTCGATATTCTCCGGCTTCGTAGGATCGTCTGTTTCGTCACTCGGCTCTTCATCCTCATCAAAGTACTCGTCCTCTTCTTCCCCATTCCCACCTCCGGGGGTCGTTTTCTTCGTTGGTGTGCCAGCCTCAGCAATATACACACCTGCAAGAGTGCGGAATTTCTCCATGACTTGCGCAGGGGTTGAGGCGTGGTTCGTCGAATCGAATAGAGTAAATTGGAGTTGAACATGGCCCGATACATTGCTGTCCTTCTTTCCGCCAGGTCTCTTGCTGCGAAGGGGATACCATTTTGGCTCCTGCTCAGTTTGATTGTTGCAAAATATATCCTCCAGAGATAGGTCGAATTCGCCCAAATAATCCTTCCCAAATCGATCCTTATCCCAGCAAACGCAGTCGAGCAGTAGACTATTCACCCCGGTTACGGGAAACTGAAGAGTCGCATTCCATTCTGGATTGAGTGTCTTGGGGACCATCTGTGTAGCATTTTTCGCATCGCCGAGTGTAAGAACACAATACTGTAACCCTTCAGTCACTTCACTATCCCCGAAAATCGGTATTCGAAAGCCATTGTATACTCACTGGATCAGAGGTGCCACTCCTATCCTTTGCAGCCAAATTCTTAGCCTATCCACCACGACGTCAGCGATTGAAACAAACCCACCAACACAGCATAAAATGCTCACCTTTAGCACCACGACCTTCAACACCAACCCATTGACCTTTGCAGACTCGGGACTCGACTCGGAAGCTCCACCAGTGCGCTTCATGCTTGGATTTGGGCTCGTGCTCCGACTGTTGTTCTGGCTATGTGTGTATGATTTGAGGCGGTTGGGCAAGATGTTGCGGACCATGGTGCTCTAATGCCACCGTGTGCCTCCGCACAGCTGGCCGAGAGGGAGGGGCTGGTGGGTGTGTTTGGGTGCGGGCAGCCAAGAACAAGGCAAGACCTGCAAAAACGGGTTTGGGATGGCTGCTCGCAGAAGCTGAAAGGGACGGGGTGTCTCGGCTTGGCAGGGTCAATGATGATGGTTGGCGGGAAGCGGAGACCAGGGATAGAGATTGGACAGGATTTTGGGTGCGAATTTGTGGTGGTGCAGGCTCCAGAGTCCAGAGTCCAGAGTCCAGAGTAAGGAGGGTCACCAGTGGGTGCTGGAGCTGGAACTGGAGTTGGTTCACCAGTGGTTACTGGAGCACTGGGAGCAATGCGGGGTTTAACACTGGAGGGCCGTAGTAACCTCTGTACCGTACCTGGGCAGCTTAGGCTCCTGCGACTTTACCCTTATGCCCGATTTCAGAGTCTGTGATGCAGTACGCCTTGTAGGAATATGAAGCCGGTCAATTGGCAATCGATTGCTGGAGGGGGCACCGGTATCTTCGTATATATGTTCGTTTCGCGCGGCTGAGTCTGCCAAGCTGTTTGCGAACGGGGAGTCGACGGGAGGCTCGGAAGCTAACTAGGTAACCTTAGGAGGAGCAAAGCAAAAAGGATGAACCTCGAAACCCGCGGGCAATTAGCCGTACTTTAATAGAAGGGTTGATTGATCGCGGTCGAGCTGATGGGAGGAATTGGAACACCTAGGCGTCGCTTGGGAAGGCACGTTCAGCCCGATCGTATCGTCACAAGTCGCGAGGTGGTGAGGCTCGTGGAGGAAACACAGGTTCAAATACTCCTTCATCAACTTCTTTTCTTTTTCTCCGTACAGTAGCTATCTATATACCACGGTAATTATAAGGTTAGGGCTGGAGCAAGAGGCTGGAGCGGAGATACGGAGGAGCAGGCTGCTGACGTTGGACAGACACGCAGTTTCGCATTTTAAATGAAATTCAGCCTTGCGGAAACACGCTTTATTTTTGGGAGGCGGGGGCCTGGAGGTGAGCTTTTACGAGCGGGTTTAATTGATTGTTCGATTCGCCTGCTTCAGAAATGTAGGTATTGAGTCCAACTCGCTTTCTTTAGAAGTGCGTTCGACGTCGTTGAAGCTTCTGCGCAGGGGAATCTTCATGTGAGAGAGAACGCAAGGGGTCGGTCGGCCCATTAAAAGCACATTAAACGGACACGGACACATACATCTGTTCTTTTTTCAAGAAAAAGAAATATTCTCTAGAAAGCCACTAACATAAAAGCGGAGGATGGTCTTATTATCATCACGACGAGAACGCCAAGAGTTTCACAAACTCCTTAACTGATGCAGCGGGATGCGAAAAACGGCTCTCTCACTAACAATCATTTCTTTCCGATCAATCAACATCCATGCCCCCAAAAAACTCATCTCATCTCTGTGTACTATGTACCATAATAAAACACCCCAAAACCCTCAGACAAACGCCAGCGCAATGCTTGCTAGAAAAATACCATCCATCCATCACGATAAAAACTCTGAAAAGGCGAATTCTAGACTTCATCCCCCTCCCCCAAAAAGCAAAAAGATGGTGCCGCTGATCACGCGCTTACCGTCTCGGCGATAGTCTTCGGCTTGTAATCGGAAAAGGCGTTCGGCCACAGAAACATCTTCTCCTCTTTCGACGGCGTCGCGGCGACGTATCTCGGGACCTAATCTTTATTAGTATACTTCACCAACCTTCCACTCAAAAAAGAAAAAAGGAAGAACAAAGAAAAAAACTCACAGCATTCTTACTCGAAACCCTCCTCCACAAATTCGCTCTCGGATTAAACCTCACAGGGTTCCCCTTTCCCCCCGTAACCCTCTCATCCTCCCTCATAACCTTTTCCACCTCTTTCTGAATATCAGCAAAAGTATCAAAAGCAATATAAGCAATCTGACTCTGCACACAGTATTCCTCTAGTCTGAGGCCGCGACGGGCGAAGAGGATATCGGCTTCGCGCGCTGCGGGGAGGCCGGATACCCCGTCGCCGATGAAGATGATGAGGGGGATCGTGCCGTCTTCGCTGGTTAAGGCGGCTTGAGACCGGTAGGTGTTGATCGAGAGCGCTTTGTCGTGTCCTAGGGCGGTGTCGTGGAGCCAGACGGGTCTCCATTCCGAGCCGTCGGGGGCGATGGAGGCGTCGTTGGCGACGATTTTGATGTGTGACGACTGATTTAGACTTGGTTAACTACTTAAATAACTCATCATGTTTAACCTATAGTGTACCTCTTCTTCACCCAAGAAAGCATCAAGAACCTTCCTCAAAATTGGTTTTAACCCAGCTGAAATAACATTAAAAGGGATATTGTTGGCGATGCAGAACTTGTGGAATTGTTGGAAGTCCGGGTCGATTTCAAGCGTTTCCTCCATGACTTCGAAACCGTCCTCAAAGGGTACATTTAAAGAACCCCACATCTCCTCAGAAACTTCTCGGAAAGATCGTTCACCGGTTTTGATTTGCTCATCGAGAATCTCTCGGCGTTTGGAGCCGCAACCATGATTGTCGAAGAGGATATGACCGGTGTCTTGCATGAAGATCGTTCCGTCGAAATCTGTGTTTTGATGTTAGAATTTGCTGTTCGTAATAGACTTTCGAGGCGTTATAAAAATACGATGACACTTGTCGTGTTGGTAGAAGTCTGCAAAGAAACTTTGGCAAGATGGGCTTGGATCAGGAGGGATTTGATCGGCAGGATCAGCGTGCGCGTACCTGAGAAGCAGATGATTTTCCGCTTCGTGTTCAGGGTCTCTGAATTTTGAGTTGGCATATAGCTTGTTCTCGGTACAGATAGGTCCTTAGGGGTGACCGCTGGAGGAGTGATGGCGACAGGCATCTTGGAGGTGTTGATAGTGGCAAAGATGTAATTAGTTGTTTCGATACTGTGGACAGTAAGACTAAAGCAAATGGTGCAGCCTTGAACTATGGAAATAGGGGAAAGTTGCTGGTATATGGTTTTCAGATCAAGACTGAGAGAGCGGAAGGTCCTCTTAATATTTCTGGCCATGAAGAGGTCCCCAGTCCGACGCCAGGGGTTCCATTTCACGATGACAACGAGAAGAGGACCACTAGGACAGCCACTTCGGCCTGCATAGGTGTTCAAACATGGAGAGGGTCATTGGAGCAAGGATTCCGGGTCTCTTGATCGAATTCTCGACGCCCATCGCACTCCAGGTACGAGAACTTTGACATGAATCGATAGCGCAAGCCATCGACTGCAAGAAGTTCGTGCTGATCAAAATAAAGGAAGATATGCTTCTGCTATTGGACACAGAAACAAAGACTATAACTGAATCGAACTAGGGATACTGTGCTATGGCTGAATGTTGCTTAGAACGTTGTTCTGGCATGTGTAACTCACACCTGAAAACTCGCTTGAGGTGGGGCAAGATTGGTGTGGAGGGGCAGTGCTGTAAGTGCGATAAGTGCTTTCTAGACTTGAAAAGGGGGTTGAAGAGAATTCCAGAGAATTCAGGTTGCGCAGAATTCGGAAGATACCCATTTCTGCGTAATCTTGTACCAGAGTGGCATGAGATAAGTTCATTGGAGTGGATTTACTCCTAAAAGTAGAGTGGGATGGCCAAGTGATGTCATGGCCATTGATTCCTGCTACGACCCCAGCAAAATCCTCACGGGTCAAAAAAGAACGCTTGTCAATGAAGCTCACGATCTAAGTGTAAACACACCGAAACGAGACTGTAAAGCCGGTATCAGCCACTCGTTTGAAGGCGTGTGAGCCAAAGGCACGTCAATCTTTCGGTGTAGAAGGCCGTCCCATCACTGGTTCTGCCTCCTGAATATTTCGTGGGGGCTCCCACAGGTAAGCACCGCATGCCTCAGCGTCACTGTGCAGAACGGTTCTGTTATCTCGATCCGTAGGTGTTCAATGTTCATATCTGAGGGCACTCTGGGGAAGGCAGATATGCATGAAATTACTCATCAAACCTACGGTGATGTCAATGTGCATTTTGAGGCTTTTTTCTGCAGTTGTGGAGTCCGGGGCATTTGCTCAAAGCGAGGACCCTTTGGGAAAAGAGGTTGGCACATGCAAGGTGGATCTAGTCTTCGGTTTGGTGAGAGTGGCTGCCAAAATTCCATTTTGTGTAACCTAAACGACGTCGCGGTTATCCCATGCCCCCCTAACGCCAATTTCATTCTCCTTTGGGGTATTATGCGACCTTCGCGGAGTATTTTGTAGCCGCCTTGTCAAATAACGCGCTCTTTTCTTGCAAGTCTTGAAGATAATGGTGATTTGGCGCCACATTAGAGAGAGAACTAAGGAATGACGAGTCAGCGGCAAATACCTACAGTTGTATTACCTCCGCTTACCTGATTAATTCCTTGGCATCTTTGCCTGCAATAAAATTGAGAACAATGCTGTTTGCAATAATATCTGCCGACTTGGGGTCTTTCGTGAGTGCTTGCTCCAATGCTGCCTCTGCTTCTTCTGACCGGCCAAGATGAATTTCAGCGACAGCCTGTGAGACCAAACTTTGTGTCGATGATGTTGCAGGAGCTTGTGCCAATTCTTCGAAAACATAGAATGCTTGTTGATATTTCTCTCCGCCCTATGTATTATGTCAGATAGGTCTGTCTGGGGTTCATTCTTCGAGATCTTACCACTCGCATGCCAACCCAAGATTCCGCAAGATTAACAAGTAAACTATCCTGAGCCCATCTTCTGGCTGCCTGTACTTCCTTAATCGCCAAGTCGGTTCGGTTTTGTTGGAGGTGGATTTGGACAATTAGAGCAACAGCTTCAACTAGACTTGAGGTTATCATCAGTCATCCACAAGGGTTCAAAAGGCGCATACGGTTTCCTTGATGCTGCGACAGCAATGCCAAAGCCTCCTCGCTCTTGCCCGCAGCCTGCAAAACAGTTCCAGCGAGAACCTGAACCACTGAATTGTCCGCCGATTCCTGTGCCAGCTTCTCTGCAATCTTTACGGCTTTTACTTCATTTTCAGCCGCCAACTCGGCGAGCGCTCCAACCGCAACCAACTCTGGCTCTTGTTCTCCCTGCACATCTGCAATAACATCCTCGGCTTGTCCAAGGGCGATTTGGGCGCGGAGAGATAGTACACGAGCGGGGGTGGCATTTTCCGGGGACAGGTCGGTGGTGTCAAAATCGATGACCTGTTGGAACTGGCCTTGGTGGAAATAGTTATGCAAGTTGAGTAACTCGCCTTCTGCCGAAAAAGGATCCATTGTGGGTGCGGTATTGTGTTTTGTGGTAATTGGGAATACGTGTTTGAAGGCACACTCATCAGTGCGGCCGCGGTGTGGAATTTTAGCGTGGTCCAGCTTGCGAAGACCAGCGCACGTTAAAGCGGCACTTAGCCCTTAAAGGAAAACATTGTGTACAAGAATCAATCTAGCCTAACATGTTTCTACTTATGAGTTAAGTACATTGACTACTCTAAGAATTCCTGATACTTCTGATTTTTTTTTTTGAAATTTTTTTTTTTTTTGATGATATCCCCAAAGCCCCTCCGGACGCATCCATGGTTGTCAACACAGCATTTCTCGCCGCCTTTATGATAAGAGACCACCTACCCAGGTAGGCACGACTCAAACTCAGGAACTCCTTAGTTCCAACACTTCTTCCACAACATCTCTTCCTCAACAATACTTGAGCTTCTGCACGTATATTCCAATCGGAATTCCCATCTTCCACCATCGACTTATCATTTTGCTTCCAAGCCTAAACTTTCGCAGTCCCTTCGTGAGATCTTCGACTGGCTCTTCGACATACGGCCAGTCATGGTAAATTTCCTCGTCATCGATGTTCAATTGACTTCTCACATTACCCCAGAATTCTCTGATTTTTATCTCGCCTCTGTACTTGGAATCGGCAATTTCGTCCACCTTCACCTGCACCTCTTCCAATAACCTATCGAAAAGCAGGTCCCCAATAATTTGATACTTGTCATAATCGTCCAGGCATCTCATCAAGGGTCTATTGTCGAAAAATTCCCTGTTTCTTTGCAGTTTCTCTTCTAATGGCTCTTTGTAGACGTCTGGGAAGTCCAGATCTGTGGCCCCTTCGTGCTCCCTTCGACTGTATAGGCTGCTGCTTCGTTTACGACCTTTGCTGTCAAAGCTATCAGTCTTTCTGAGGTCTGCGTTTTGGTTGCTTTTGCGTTTGTTGTATTCGATGCTATTTCGAAGTGAGCTTGGCTGGTCCGAGTGATCTGGGTGTCGAGCATCGACTTCCTTCGTGTCGACTTCTTTTGTATCAACTTCCTCCGTATCTTCTTGGATTGTCTCTCGTTGTAGCCTTTCAGCAGCATGACTCCCGGTACGTTTATGGGAGCCGATCTGGCCGCGTCCGATGGCCGCAGAAAATGCGTCTTCTAGTCTTTCTGATTTCTTGGTTAGATTTGATGATGTGGTATCAATAGGCGGAAGCGGATCAAGTCCTCGTTGCTTCGAAAGCTTCGACATCTTGAAATCAAAAGTGGATTTTTTAGTATGGTATTATAGTCCTGGTGCTCCACGGCATTATACCCAATTTAATGCCTGTAAATAATCAAATCCACTTGCAGTCTTCAACTCTTTCCGGAAATCTCGTCTATGTCAACCTTTGGATCGAGGTATTGTCTCTCTATGAATCACACTGTCTAATCTCTTCTTGCTATTGAGACCCGTGAATTAGCTTTCAATGATTAACAGTCACATACTCTCTACATCAGCCAGTATTCTGTCTTCCTTAATTAAGTTCATACGGGTCAGATGAATCATCCAACTTGGGTCGTTGCTATTTAAATTTTTATGGCCCTTTACATCTCAATGCAATCTCCTTAATCCAATACACACAATTCAATCTCACAGAACACCACTGATAGCTTGGCAACCTGGATCACTATGGCCAACGACGCAGCAACCATCGAAAGGGCAAGTAAGAAGTGTGCTGAGCTGCGAGACCTTCCCAAAGGATGGCAGTTCAAATTCGACAACGATGACCGTGTCTACTTTCTCAAAGACGACATTTCGACATACAATCACCCAACACTTGGAGGCCTTCCAAAACCTTGGATTCTCAAGATGGTCAGATCTCTGGGAACTTGGTCAGTCGATTACTACAACAGGGATACAGGGGCCACTTCTGCAAAGGATCCTCGATTCTTGGAGAGTACTCTTAGCAAACATGCTTCAGTTGCTCCCAGGGAACTCAGGATTTCAGCGTCATCGACAAGAAACACCAACCTTGATCTGGACCAGATGCAAAGAAACCCCATCGGCAATCGGAACATTAGAGATCAATACGAGGTGGTCCACGCTATTGATCCTGGCGACGGGACTTTGGGCGCGATGAATGGAGGTGTTTTTGTTGTCCGCATCAAAAACCTCCCGAGCAAATTATTCATTGAAAAGCGATTCAAACCGGACCCCGGCCTCAATGAATTGTTCAGGAAGGAGATCAGAATGCTGCACAAAGTTCGGCATCCAGCTCTTACATCCTACTCGGCGGGTTTCATCAATGGACTGAACCTCTCCGTATACATTGAATTCTGCGACCGGGGTTCTCTCAATGACATGATCAACAAGTATGTCGAGAAGGTGTACACTGTTCCAAAACCTATGCCGTCAGAGGCTTTTATATGGCACGCATTTGGTGGGCTCGCGGATGCACTTGCTTATCTCCAAACAGGCTCGAGTTGGCTACATAAGCCCAATCCTCAAATAAAGCGCGATTGGGTGCCAATCCTTCACCGAGACATCAAGCCAGACAATGTTCTTCTCCGTTCAAGATCTACTGTAGGCTCGTCTAAGTACTTCTATTGTATCTTGAGCGACTTCGGGCTTGCTTGTGAAGACTATCCTTACGATCACCCTGACGCTGATGGTCACCAAATAAGTGGGCATCAGCTAGGAACATACTCTTTTTGTGCACCGGAGCTCTGTTATAACCTAGGCAAAGAGGAGGGAGCTCTGACCCGAGGGAGCAAGTTCCCACCAGGCCAGCGTCACACTGGCAAATCGGATGTCTGGTCCTTAGGAGTCTGTATTTATGCACTGGGGAAGATATTTCCAAGTGCAGAGTATGCTCATCTCGCAATGGGCAAGCAACCACCAGTTGACATTTGCCCAAAGGGTGCTTGCAAATGGACATCGCAAGTGTCAAGAAGAAAGATGTATCCTTACCAAATCTCAAGAAAGTACTCTGACGAGCTGCGAGAAGGCGTTATTCGTGCGACAGAATGGAATCTTGAGGAGCGCCCTGACGCGGTCCAATTAGTACGGGAGCTAGAAGTCTTGCAACGGCAAGCCGGGTTCCTCACACAGCAAGATGCTGAGCCGCTTCCGGATTGGTGTACCAGGAAGCATGAGTACTTCGCCAAGGCGGAAAAGGCTGAAAGGGACAAAAGGAGATAGTTTTGTTGCTGTTGGGAAAGCGTGGGCAAGATTGTTGTTAACTGGTCGCTCGCGAATCTTAGGAGCTTCGAGGAGGTCAGTCACGTGCCAAATACCTCATACTTCGTTCTTCGTTCCTTCTCGCAGCCATACGTACTCACCCTCTCTCTCAAACAAAGTTACCCACCGTAGAAAATCTCGACGACACATGGCTCGTTAACAATCAACCTCAAGTTTCAGAATCCATCGGCCTTCACGTGTCGCATCGCACCGCAGCATTCAACTACCAACTTTCCACACTACCGAAATTTCCAACCTCGAATCAAGAAATGGGCAAGTATGGACCCGATTGTCACGCATGGGTTACAAGGAGTTAATAGGCTACAGGCTTTCTTTGTTTCTTTCAAGATCTTGAGCAGTGGCATACCTAGGTTAAAATAATAGACCCTCGAATTATTAGTTTAGCATCAAATGTAACAGTCTATTTTATTTGGGTGCTTTGATTCCACTTTGAATTGCTACTCTGAATGGGGCAATGGCCCCTGCATGCGAAGTAAGAATTTACGATACGAACTCATAGACATGCATAATAGACTCGTGGGAATTATTTGATTTCTCATTGATTGCATTATACAGAAGTATAAAAATTCGCGCTCAGTACTGCCCAATCAAGAAAGTACGAATTGGCTAAACGCCACACCCCTATTTTCTCACCTTACACTGTCCCACAACAAGACTATTTATAATTCAAAATAAGAAAAATTTTCCCAACATCCACCAAAACACGCTTCGTTGAGAAGTTAGGACCGGTATGTACCAACACCACAACTTGTTAGTTAAAGTGGTACTGACCAAATTAGCTGGCGCAACGGTAGCGCGTTGGATTCCAGACCCAAAGGTTATCTGTTCAAATCAGGTGTGGTTCAAACCCCAAATTTTTTTTTGGTTTCTGTTTTTTCATGGTATCGTTTTTCAATTTTTGCGGTTGTCTGTGCATGTGTGTGCGAAAATGGGGGAACCTCGGGATGGAATGGTTAGTGAGCTTGGTATGGGGTGTGGTTGGCTGCAGAACCGAACCAACAGAGACTGAAGAGTCGTCACCATGAGGTGTCTTGCCTGTACGCGCACGAAAGCTGTCCAAAACCCCCCAGGTCTGTTACTTTCTAAGGCAAATGCGAACAAGTCAACTTTTTACATCAATTTCCTGCCGCATAATCACTTTCTACTGTATACGCTGCGAATGTTTTGACGTTAAACGATCGGCTAGTATTGGTTCAAGATTACGAGGGACGGCTACGCTGACTGTAATCCTCTCAGATGGTCTCCATGGGCTGGAAGCCGATGAAACTGAGCAAAATTGGGCGTCTCAAGGAAACGCAGAATAATTGTCATTTTTGAATTGGATTAGGAGTTTCTATTAGAAGTACAGGAGTTCTCAAATTTACTTATATAAATTCGTACTTTTTTGTTTTGGGGGATTTATGGAAGGTTGCAATTGATGAAGGGCAATTGCTGAAGGTTTGGGCTCTGCTTGACGCTGTCGATAAAGTCAGCCTTAGCTGAACGCCTCATCGCTAGCAGAACAGGCCCCCTTCTCAGCCCCCAAATTCCCTTACCGGGCACCTTAATCCCTTTTCAAGACATCACATGACTTTCAGCAAGTCATCATCTTGAAACGCCATGCTTCAGTACCCGGGCTGAGCTGACAGCGACTTGAAGAAAACCACCAACCTCCACGTCTCTCCTCTCTCCATCCTCCCACTCCTCCTCCTCCTCATCCATCACCACCAAGCCATATCAGCCATGGTCCTCAAGCGCAATGTTCGGGGCGGCAAGCCCTCGGAATACCCCCGCATCCCTTTCCACGGCCTGCGAACCGCCCAACTCATCTCCTCCATCACCGTCGCCGGCATCATGTCCTACTTCATGTACTACCTACACCTGGAGCACTTCTCCATCCCCTGGACCTTTATCGTGCTCATGTGCGTATCTCTCGCCACGATCGTCGCCCTCGCCGTGACCATCGTCCTCTACAACTTCACGTTTCTCTCCCCGCGCTTCAACCTCATACTCAACGGTGGTCTTTCCCTCATCTGGGCTATGGGACTCGGCATGTTGAGTTGGAGTATCAGTACCAGTCAGGTGTTGGCCAAGGCGTGCTCGGCGTATGTTTGGAATGGGGAGGCGGAGGCGGGGGTTTGTAGAGATTATAAGGCTCTTTGGAGTATGAGTTTGATCGCTACGTATGTTATGCCCCTCTTCATGTCTTAGACACCATCCCTCTCCCATCCCTTTCCGTTTCTTCAACTAATCAAATATATGACAAACAGAGTCTCCACCTTCGCAGCCCTAGCCCTCGATCTCCACACCTGGAAGAAATCCAACCGCCGAGGCGCCTACGTCCTCCCCGAAGACGACAAATCCTCCCAGAGACTCCGAGACCTAAACCTGAAGCCTACACCGCGTGGTACAAGCGAAGGGTACGAGGCTCCGAGACAGCAGGGTGTGACTCCGCAATCGAGGGGTTTGGTGTGGGATGGTGAGCACACGGAACTTGGGGGCGAGGATATCGGATATCATAGTCGGTATGGAGCTGAGGCGGAGGCGGATGAGGAGGTGTATAGCGATGCGTTGATTGGGGAGAGGACAAGAGGGGTTGCTTGAGGAGGGGAAGGGATGGGGGAGAAGAGTGTGTGAATGGTGGTGATCGGAGTAAGAAATTATTGGAGTTTTTGGGTAAGCTTTTGAGTATGTGTGGTGGCATGGGATGGGTGGTTGCGTGTTAGATATATATTGTGGCATTTTCTTGGTGTTCATAATATCTGGATAGATACCATAATGTGGGGAAAATTGCATTTGGTTTCAAGCAAGATATTGAGATTTCCCCTTCCTTCCCCCCTTCCGCCTTTGCAATGATTCTCAAATATTTCAAGACTCCTTTCTATGATTATACGGCAACGATACAACATTCAAGTTCCTTTTATCACAAGCCTGAGCCTCCTCATTCAGCTCTTATCGAGTTCTTCTCTTAAGCCATTTAAAGCACCCAGATTCTCAAATTCCCAACGCAAAATTACCCAATATATTTTCCTGTTCTCAATTTCTCGAAGGACAACTACTTCAATAATACAATACCACTTATATCGAACACATACAAGCAACAGATAATTAAATACACCAGCATAACCCCTCTCTCCTGCCTTCCCCAACCTCCTAAAATACGAACTAGTACCATATATCTATATCCTCATACCACTGCGTTTTCAATACAGACATCAAGTAAACTTACACAGAGAATCAATGGGACAGAATAGAAGCCTTCCGTCGTTCGCAAGTCCTGTACATATAGATAGGTACGTGGGTTATATTTCGAATATATATTTATGAAGATATTATTCTTGGGGTTGAGATTATTTTGGTGGTGATGGGATGAGAAGGATGGATAGTTGGGTGGAGAAAGAATGTTGTTAGTTTGGGAATAAAATAGAGAAAATAGCTAGAGAGATGAATGGGGATAGATGGGAATGTGGGTTCTTGTTTTTCCTTTTGTTATTAGGGTTTGCTAGTGGAATTAAGGAAAGTAAGGGAAGAGGAGAGATTAGGATGAGTTGATCATTTGATTGATTGATTGAGCCTACCTTCTTTTGCAACAGCTTGTAAACTTAGACCAATCACTTATAGCAAACTCAACCCAAAACGCCATCTCTAGATTCCTTACCACACTCTTTTCTCTTAGTCCCCCCCTTTCTCTCACTATATCCCTCTCTTCCTCGCCCTCTACCCCCTCCTCACTTTCTACCTTCCC
>JAAMPI010000643.1:0-29552 GCA_013054445.1 Cudoniella acicularis | reverse complement strand
AACTCTACACGTCCCACAATTCCCCGTCTCACAACTACTATCCACACTCCACCCCTCCTTCCTCAAAACCTCCAACAACGTCTCCTCGGGCCCAACCGGCATCTTCCCCTTCTCACTCCCCTTGACTTCAACCGTGAACGGATCGCCTCCCTTCTCGACTTGGAAGGCCTCGTAATGAATCTCGTCATCAGACATCCCCAGTTCGTTGGCAGAGCGAGTGATATCATCAATCATGCGCTGCGGACCACAGGTATAGATGAAGGAATTCCACGTCCTCTCTCGCAGGATTTTCAAAATGTCCATTCGTTGTCCTTTGCTCTTATCATAGATAACCACCTTATCACCCTTCGCCTCAATTACATCCTTGAATGGGATCTCTTCTGCGCTTTTCACCGCATAATGAAGGGTATAGTTGAAGTTGATCTGGTCGTAAATGTCCATGTGGCCTAGGAAAGCAGTGATCCCAATTCCACCTACGATGAAAATATGATTACTGACTCCCTCTGGAATCGGCACGCTCTCTGTGATCTTGCCAACTTCAATGACACCCCCTTCGTTCATCTCATTGTGGAGAAATGCCGAGCCGCCACGACTGGGATTTTCGAGAGCAATGCCAAGCTCAAATTGGGCGGTTGTGCCTTGAACGATAGAGTAAGGTCTAATGAGACCATTCGGGAGTTTGAGTCGCACAAAGTAGCCAGGATCCAACTCTTCACCCTCCCCTTTTCCCTCTGCTTGGAAAGTAAAAGACGTGATCTTCGGAGTCTGTATTTTCTTTTCTACAAGCTTAAACATCGCCCAAACCTCCGGTTCCTTCACCTTAATCTTTTGCTTCTCCTTCGCCCGCTCGATGAGGTTCTTAAAGTGCCTCTTACACTCCGCTCCAAACTCCGGAATAGCAGCTAGTTCTTCCAGCATCTCCAGATTGCTAGTATCGCGGTGCAGATACTCCTGTATCCTCTCAATCGTCCACTTCGGATATTTTCTCTCAACAAGTACAATCCTATCACCGGCTTGTACCCACCCCTCCTTCAGGACGCGATAGTACCATCCTGTGCGGCTCTTCTTCCAAGTATTTGGCGCGAAACCCTTAATACCAAAACGGTGATTCAGTTTAAAGCACGGCTGTCTCGGCAAGCTGATTTGCAGCAACACGCCGCCATCTTCATTTCCAATCCTCACGACATCTCCTATGCAGACATTCCTCTCGTTCATATTCCCCGCCGCGACTAGATTCTCGCCAAACCCTCCGATTTCAAAGCTTCCGTTGTTGGAAGGGAATTCCTCGCGCCAGAGAAGGTAGTGGCCTGGATAATACTGATGCACAGCTTTATCGACACCGCCGTGGAATGTGAGATCGTGCTCATCGTTTTCTAGACCTGTGGAGGAGCAGTAAACCCGAGTGGTGCGGGGTTGTTTGTAGATCCCGGTTTCGATGGCAAGGTTCCTCATAGTTTGCATTTTGGAGGTGCGAAGCTGGACGAGTACGTCGGTTTGCCATGGTGCGGTGAGATCGGATGTGTGAATCGGTGCCATGTTTGTCTGAGAGTGGATGCAGATAGTGTAGTTCCGTGCTTGAAATTTGCGATTCTTTTAAGTTGTTTGACAGTTGAGCTTGAAATCGGTGAGCCTTTTAAATTGTTCGAGAGTTGAGGTACTGTTCTCAATTGACTGTGCGACTGTACGTCGAGATCGGATTGCTTTGATCCAATGCTTAAAGAGAATTGAATGTACGGATTGAAATTGTGGAGATTGCAGTTGTAGGCAATTTTAGCCGTACAAGGAATGGTAAAGGACTTGCACTTGTTGTTAAGAGTACTCAATCGGGGTATTTACGCGACAAGAAAAGGGGTCAGAGTAAGATCACGGCTCGATGGCGTTGATTGCGTGAGGAAAGTGTGCAAGAAAACAATGCTTTGTGTGATAAAAGTCTGCTGTAGAAAACCGTGATTGTCAGGTTCGGAAAGGAAAGGAAATGGAAAAGGAGCGAGGATGAAAGATAAGTGCGTCGAAAGGCACATGCGCTAAATGCAAAATGCGAGTTTCCTACCTAAATCAGTGAAAGAGTGCTGACAGGTAAAATTGGTTGGCTATTCCCTGGTCCACATGTCAAGGATGATGACCAATGCAACACCGAAGAGCGGCCATTTAGTGCTGCCACCACTTCCCGGTAACTGTTACTACTCCTTTATGTCCTGAACTTGGGACTGAACATAAAATCGTGCTCCATTGCAATATCTCTCAATGGCGATATCCGCCCAAAACCTTTGATGATAAATACACAGGATTCCTCCATGCCCCCTCCACAAGCTTATACGGTAATAAACAGATAAAGAAGTTGTAGAGATTGACCCCGACTCCATTCCGCCACGCCATGAAACCCAGCGCGCTGCGGGGCACCAGGAAAAAGTAGGTATTAAGATGACCGTCGCGACAATCAAACATAAAGCACTAGAAACATAAACCTGTACCCGTATCCAAGTCGCGCAAGGCAGCTGTATGTGATGTAAAGGAATTTTTTGAGACAGGTGAAATGACTCTTTCTAATCGTTGGAAAACCAGACTCTTTTCGCATGAACAATGAACAACCGGAAACTGAGGTGACATGATTCGCTTTAAACGCCAGGAGGTATGCTCGAAAACGCCGAAAATTTGATGTTGGCACTAGCGAAGCCGATTTAAGGTCATTCCGCGCCAATTTGACCGCCATCATCTAGAGGAAACGAGTCGAAATTGAAATTGTCTACACCATCACCGTCCTGGTGCAGGAAGGAGTCGAAATCGAAATCCTGGAGAACATCCATGTTTCCAGTCCCAGGATCTGTAAAGGCACCTAAGGGTTGGTAGTCATACTGTTCAGATTAGTAGAGAACGACGTAGGGGGTTTAATGAACCTACATTTTCATTCATTCCATTAAAATTGACTTGTAACGACGCATCGGGTTGCTGTGATGTCGCTACGTTTGGGTTCGCAGGTGGAGCGGCGGCCTGACCATTTGTTACAGGTTGCACAGCGCCATTCTGGCCATTAAAGCTTTGTTTATGTACGGGCGTAATCGGAGTTTGCGGCTGAGGCGTCGGACCGTCAGCAGGGGCTTCGGCGGATGGTGTAGCACCAGCATTGAGGTTCGCGGTGGTTCCCTTCTTAGCAGCCCGCTGTTATCAACGTCAACATTTCTACAAAAAAATCCATTTAACGCATTAGAATATACCTTTGCTTTTGCGTCCTTTGGCTCCGTCTTCTTCTTAGGGGCGGCCTTGTTAGTTTGCTGTGGCGTAGGAGGCGCCGCTGTGCCTTGTTGTGGGGACGATGGCTGAGTTCGACCATTCGTTGCTGCGCCGGCTGCAGGTGCCGACGGAGGAGGCATAGCCCCTTGTCGAGGAGTGCCCATATTCTGCTGAGATGCTCCTTGATTGGGTTGCTGAGCCATTTGCCCGTTCGGTCCAGCTTGCCAGTTTTGACCGCCGGCTTGTTGCTGTGCTTGAGCCTGTTGTGCCTGTTGATGTTGCCTCGCCATCATCTGCTGTTGAGCCATTGGATTATTGAAAGCTCCAGCTGGATGGGAACTTGGAGGACGCATCCCATTAGGCATACCACCGCCGACCATATTTGGATCCATTCCATTCATTTGATAAAATTTTGGATTCAAGTTAGGATCCATTGGATTTCCTGGCAAGTTAAAATTCATACCACTAGGCGATCCACGATTTTGTTGTTCTGGAAGAGGAGAGGGCATCCCCGGAGGTATGTGGGGAGTTCCTCGCTTCATTTGTTCGGTCGGGTTGGGAGAATTTACAGAACGAGCACCTTGTGGTGAAGTCCCTTGGAAAGGCTGTCCGTTTGGCCCCATAGCTGCAGGAGCAGAACCATCCGGACGGGGCATCGCCATACTATCCTGTTCTTGGCGAGCCATCATGAGCCTCTTTTTATTTTGCTGCTCTAGCAACATTAGTTGCATTTGATAATCCTGCAGTGCGTGATTGCCAGTGCCATTTGCTTGGTTTCCAGGACCACGCATACCATTCGGACCTATATCCCCTGGGTTGTAATAGTTCGCAATCGATCCACCATCTGGACCTTGACTCATCATAGGAGAGCCTTGGTTTTGAGGACCACCTGGATTCTGCATAGGTTTCACGGGCATCTGACCTGCTTGCTGTTGGGTTAGTGCTGCTTGGTATCCGGCCAAATTTCTCGCCGTATTCGCGTTCGCGCCACCGGGCATATTCTGGAACTGCTGAGCTGTCAGAGAATTTGGTTCGATGCCATTGGTAAGCTGCATATGAGCCGCTTGAATAGCATTGCTGGGGCCAGAATCTCCCACCTGTTGGGGCATTCCTTGCGGTTGTCCTCTCCCATTAGGCATTTGCTGCGGATTGAACGGGGTACCATCAAGTCGAGGTCGTTTCGAAGGAGAGGGGGCATTTTCAGCCGATCCCGGAGATTGTGGTCGTTGCTGATTGTTGCCATCTGATGGATCACGCTGCATTTGGTTTTGTTTCTGCTGGGCGAGCGCCTGCATCTGGAGTTGCCCAGGGGTTCTGCGAAAGTTAACTCAGAAGTGCTATCTAGCAGGAGTGTTCAATGCTTACGCGTTCCTATTGTTCTGAATAGCCTTCTGCCTAAGTTCATTTTGATTGATGTTCATGCCATTTGGTTGGTTCCGCATCATCATTTGCTGATAACCAGGCATCATATCATTCCTTAGCCCACGCAGCATCTGCTGGTGTGCTTGCTGCCTTTCGCGAGATTGTGCCTACGAAAATATTAGCTTCGAACCATCGGAGTACATGTAAAGACATATACCTGTGTGTGGTTAACATATTGCATAACAGCGCGACCCTCTCCTTTTCCGCGCTGCGCATTGAACATATCCCAAAACAAACACCACCATTCGTAGAGAAAACAGCTCTCGGGACATTCTTTGGGCAGATTTGGTAGAGGCAGGTCATCGGGTCGTTTCGAATCGATATCATCTTTGGAGTCGCCATCTCCGCCTTCGTCTGTTCCGTTACTGCCGTTGTCGTCACGGCGCCGTCCCGGACTCTCTTTCAGCACGTTCATGGGCTGATCACTGTTGAGCAGCGACCTCGCGCAATCATACATGCCATTCCGTAAGAAATATTCGTAGATGTAGGTGTTTAGTTGCGATCGCTGGTTGTCATTAACAGGCATGGGTTGTCGAGCGCCCCCAGCGGGCCCATTATTCATCATGGGCATCCCACCGCCCACAGGACCGCCCATGGCATTCATGCCGCCCATATTGACGTTATTCATGGCTGCGGGTTCCGGTCGCGAAAAGCGCTGCCCGCTCGCTGGGCGTGGTGTTGAGTGTGGGAAATCCGTCGTCCGTCAGCCACCGCACACCTCTGACGCGGAGCGGATAGAGCCGAAATGTCGCAACTATTGATGATTCTTCGAAGCACAGCAATGTTGAGGAGAAAATCCGGCGTGCCGGCTCGTGCAAATATGGCAGGCTGGGTGTCGCGCCAGAGAGGCAAACTGGTAATGGGTGAGGGTGGTCGGCCGTGTAACTCCGTCACTGACACCCTTTTGCGAAGCAGAAAAGCGAATGCGATCGGCGCGTGATGGCGGCAAGCGAGGGTGGTGAAGAGGCGAGAAGAGCGGCGGCGGCGAGCGTGCGAAGGCGGGATCGTGAGCTGGAGATATTCGGCCTGCGAGCGTCTTCGCAATGGGTTGGTGATGCCGGTACGAGGAGTGAGGTCTTGGGGATCTTGGGCGAGTGCGAGTGCAGGTGTTTTTCGGGGAAGGCTCGATGGGGTGACGCTACTGCTGTATGGCGGATGGCGGTACCAAGAGCTAGGCGTACTTCTCAGCACGGGAGTTCTGGACAGCAGCAAGGCTGGGCCTGGGCTGCAAGTGCCAACTGCAAGCCTGCTGGAGAAGTCGGCGTCGCCACGAAACAACGCAACTGCAGTGAACGATGAAATGCGTTCAAACTCTCAAATTCCCAGCGACTGCCTGCTGAGAGGGTCGGGCGCGAGATATGAAAGAAAACCTGGGAGACCTGAGCACAGCCGCGCACAATCCAGTACGCCGAGCTTGTTGGGGCCTAGTCGCACCGCCGCTCTACCGTAAATATGATCAGCCTTCGATTAAAACTCACTAAAAGTCGCCGATGAGGGGCTGTTATAGCCTTGCCACGTCTTTTTGACGCAGGCGGGTAAATTGCGCCGGAAAGCCACCAGGATTCCCTAATCTCAGTGGGGCTCGCGTGTCCTTACACGCCGTATTTACAGGTCTTGGCGCTGCTGCAGGGGCTGCTGATTTCATCCGTAAAAGAGGCAATGTCAGAAGTGTCACACACTCTTGGAGAAAGTAAAAATGCGGGTGACCGTTAGACTAGATAAAGTCGCCAAGGAGGGACTGAAAATAGGGAGCAGGTCCTCAAGGGCAGTGGTCCCAAGTGAGAGAATTTTCAGATGAAGCCTCTGAAAGAGGGGCTGGAGGTTCAAAAGGGGCACTGTCACGTGATCAAAGATTCAGGGGTCAGTGCGTGTGATTGGTCGTTTGAGGAGGTTGGGCTTACCAGGATCTGGAGTCACTTTTTTTTATGTATACGGTTGAGCATTCATATTTTGGTTCAGAAAATCGGGGTTTTAAGTCGCCTGCTATTTTCCTGGATTTACAATAAAAATGCTTCTACTATAAGTGTTTCTTCTACTAGTAATCTTACTTTCTCTAGACTTCCTTTATAAGTCACTCTCCTTTTACATGAATGTATTCTTATGTGACTGATCTTTCTCGGTTTCTCGTGTCTAAGTATCTCTCTTTGCCCTTCGAATCTTATCGTTGTCTCAAGAAAAGCCAGCTATCCACTAAATCCAGAAAATGCTATGTAAGCGTGAACAGAGAGAGCAGCTTACTTATAAATAGAACCTTCGGGAGCCTTCAAACAGTAGTGAGCAGAAATAGAGACGCATTTCTGGGACCAGCAGTCGTGGACAATTCGGAAAGCCAAGATACCGCTAGCTTTGATCTTTTAGTTTACGTGCTACCATAATGCGACGGTAAGTGCGATTGATGTGAAGCTGTGTCCTGTACCAGGCTGTGGAAGGAGAGTTGAATCTCGTTGATTAACTAGAAACCTGCTAATGCATTTGGATTGGCTGGTGTTGCAGGTGGAATAAACTCAAACGAAGGTAGGAGAATATTTGTGAATTTGCACTTTGGGAATGTCCTTACTCAGGATAGGGGAGAACAAGGCGCAGAAAATTAGGAGAGGATCCAACTAGCCGATAAGAGGCAATAACCTCTTTGGTAGAGGAGCTGGATCACTGGTGATAAAATGGAGGGTTATCAATTGTAAAAGAGTTCTCTCAACTTCTGTAGCTTGA
The DNA here is from genome assembly GCA_013054445.1 of Cudoniella acicularis. Lineage (NCBI taxonomy): Eukaryota > Fungi > Ascomycota > Leotiomycetes > Helotiales > Helotiaceae > Cudoniella > Cudoniella acicularis. The sequence continues at coordinate 22,193 of JAAMPI010000643.1, read as the reverse complement.
AGGTTGCACGTGCGTATGTAGAGAAAACGTGCGAATAAGAATAGTGTCCGCACTTGCTTAAGCCCAAGCCAATAAATGGACGAGAGCATGTTGAGGTTATAGAGAAAGTTCAGAGTTCGATTCGAGGATTGGGTGACGAGAAGACGAAATAGCGCAAAGAGGCAAAGCGAGTGCCTTTTAGCTAGCAACTGTTCAACCAGGGCCTAGCCTGCCAAGCTACAAAGCTGCGATCAGAGCTGGAAAGCCTCATAGTCGTAGAGTACCAGGAAGAGAAGCCTTGTCAAGGTAAAAATCGGCAGAAACCTCTCGCAACATGCAGTAATATTATTTTCATGCTTTCAGATAAAGGGACTTTTTTCTTTTGAAAAGTTTGTGTAAAAGCAGACGCAAGCTATTCCTATTCTTCGAATCGGAATGAAAGTCACTTTCAAGTCCTCCAAAGGTGGAGCAATCTAAGCGAAAGGGAGCCGGCTTTTTAAGCTTACTGTAACGGCATATTCCTCTTGGCCCAAAGGATCTTCACAGGGAATATATGCACCATACCAACAACATGGACAAGCATTCAAGCCTAAGGATGGCACTCACCAGATGAAAACTGGTGTGCCTGTTATTGGCCGCAGTAATTGGAAACGAGAAATTTCGCCTAGAAACCAAGTTTCGCAAATTTGACTCTCCCTACATCAAGTCGCAACCACTCCGGTGCAAAGCGTGCTTTCTGCGTTGTTGTGGTTATGAAAAGACATAGAGCAGCAAATATAAATCTGCGCAAAGTAAGATACGAGAAGTACAGAAATGCTAGCATTGCAAGGAGTGGGACGTTGTCAGGAGATAAAGTTCCGTGGATGACCTTTTCTCTAGCAACTCCTTAGCACTCTTGCTGGCTGGATAAAAAGGATGGGAGTTTGAAATCACTTGAATTCTCGTAAGGCTTAGGAAATTTTGACGTCTTTGTGATTCGTTCCTGAACTTGATTTCTGTAGCTTTGAGAGTGGGAAGAGGCAAGTACATGTACTGGTCATAAGGAAATGGATAATATCGAGACGCAGATTAAAACCACAATAACCTTAAACGAAAATAAAGCCCCATGAAATAGACTGCATCGCAGCTGCACACCTTGCACCGTAGAAAGGATTGTTGAAGGTTTTGCTGCACTCTATCCGCCGATCAAAGTATAGAAGAAAACATATCCAAAAATACCGTTGAAGCTGCGATCCTCAATTTCGGACCCCATTATAATATGCCTTCAATTCCGCTATCTTAAGGGTGTTTTTGAAATCTCCGCCCAGATAGCACCAACTCCCGGACGCCAGACCCATGCAAACCATTTATTCGTCATCCGCGGGCATCTCGTCATCAATATATCGAATTAACGATATCCTCATCTCAGTTGAATCATTGCCCTTCAGCACATCACTTATGAAGTGCGCCTCAACCTGCATCTGGACCATCTCCAAAGCGCCCCTCAAGACCCCGCAGAAGATATTTGAGTACCACAACTCATCCTGTGCCCTTCCATCGTCCGGCAACTCGACGAAATCTGCGAGAGGGTTTTCTTCGAAGATCAAGGAGAATTGCTTGCTATCTGTCGTCCAATTTGTGATCGTTGGCGTTATGTTGAGAAATATCTTGAACCCGACCTGGAAAGTGTTAGACTATAGTGCGCCGTGAGGAAGCGGGGACAACAACTTTTGCGATCATTTCTGCTGTTTCTCGAAAGTTTGCACACCTCCTCATGGTATTCGACTTCGCAAGGTAATCTTCAATCAACCGCAGGCCAATATTGTATCCCATCTTGTCAAGCTGCTTGTTGACCTCAACATAATCGCTCTCGTAGTCTTTGCATAGTTGTGCGACGATGGTTCCATATGTGAGTGTCACTAGCTCTGCGTTGACTTTGTCTACTCGACTTCTAATTCATGGTAAGTCAACCAAACGGAGACTCCTCAAGTGAGACGTACTTCCACACTCTGAGAGTTGTTAGCTTTTGAGGATGCAAGGCAACACAGGGATGACCCACTCTTCACCTATCCGAGCAGCCTTCGTCGAAGCCATGTTCTGAAAGCTGGCTCCTCAGCTGCGAAATATCAAATCGCTGTTTGGTGGGCAATGTTCTAAGTCACCCAGGTATCGCGATGTTCTAACTTTGAATATCGGTGAATGCGGCCGCGCCTAGCGAGTTGGTGGAGGTAAACCAGCATCGCGAATTATTTTCAACTTGCGACCTTGGACTTTAACAAGGCCTCAAACTGCACCACTGTAATCCGGGCAGAAAAAACCGAACACTGCAATCATGTCGTCCGAGAAGCGACCCGCAGATGATTATGGCTCTTCTCAAATGATCGTGAAGAGACCGAATTTGGGAAGGGATAGCAAGGCTGTAGCTGTTGTCAATGGATCTGGGGCAACTGGTGCCCTCATTCAGGCAGTAAGTCTACCCAAGAACGAAGCAAAAGCAGAGTGCTAAGCTTCAATGAGTCTATAGACTGACCATCCTGTCATAGGCACCTCGCACAAGTGGACTCCAAGCTCCTGTGATGGAATTGACTGGCCACTCTGGGGAAGTTTTTTGCGCAAAGTTCGATCCAAATGGGAACTATATAGCTTCAGGCTCAATGGATAGATCAATCAGTAAGATCCGGTTGGAATATGGGATCGCAGCTCTCTAACCTGTAATAGTGCTCTGGAGGACCTTTGGATCTTGTGAGAATTATGGGGTCTTAACTGGCCACAAAGGTGCAGTCCTCGACTTACACTGGTCACGCGACTCGAGGGTCTTGTTTTCGGCTTCCGCAGATATGCATTTGGCAAGTTGGGATCTAGAGACCGGTACGAGAATACGAAGGCACGTTGGACATGAGGAAGTGATAAATACCATGGACATCAGCAAACGAGGCGAGGAATTACTTATTAGCGGCTCTGACGACGGTTACATTGGAATATGGGACCCTCGCACGAAATCAGCTGTGGACTTTATCGAGACAGAATTTCCTGTGACAGCGGTTGCACTGGCAGAAGCGGGAAACGAGCTATACTCGGGTGGAATCGATAACGATATCAAGGTATGGGATATGAGGAGAAAGGCCGTAGTTTACACCATGATGGGTCATACAGATACAATAACTTCCCTTCGCATCTCACCGGATTCCCAGTCATTACTATCAAACTCAATGGACTCAACTGTGCGGACTTGGGATATCCGACCGTTCGCTCCCACAGAACGACATATCCGGACCTTCGATGGAGCACCTGCAGGAATGGAAAAGAATCTCATCAAAGCTAGTTGGGATTCGAATGGAAAGAAGATCGCTGCTGGGTCTGGGGATGGCACTGTTGTTGTGTGGAACAGCGAGACCGGTAAGCTGTTGTACAAATTGCCTGGGCATAAGGGAACTGTCAATTGCGCAGAATTGTCACCCTCTTTAGATCCCATTAGTAAGTATTGCACATCTATTGTCGTTAAAGCGCTCAGCTAACACCCAAACTTAGTCTTGTCGGGGTCTTCGGACCGAACTCTACTCCTGGGAGAGTTGAAGTGAGAGAGTGCATTCCTCCCCGCAAAATATTAATTTCGAATATGTGCACCAACGGGTTGGGGAAAGTTTAAAGGCTTTCTAGAAAAGTGACGTCTGAATCAAGCGACGTTTATGGGATGGAGTTCGTGGCACCCACAATGCGTTGAGAAACTTGTTTGATACCTACAGTAAGAACAGCCCGTTGGGGCATGAAGCAGGTTCATGCGCTCGGGTTGAGATGCCGTCGAGATGAAGATAAATTAAACGAATGATCGACAGGACATGATTCATTTGCGGAATTAAGCTGGCGTCAAGCGAGTACATAAGGTTTATGTGTGTGAGAGTCAGCTGCATGCAAGGTACCGATTATTTATATAGTTGAGGCGGAGGTGCAGACTGCAGACGGCAAACGCGCCATCTCGACAGGCCAGCAGCGTGCAGCAGTTCTGTATCTGGAGTTGTGTACTTCGTACCCCTCTGTAAGCCCTTTGGCTGTGAATGCTCCAGCAAATCAGCAGGAAGCATACCAGTGCAAATGTCCATCCACGTATTGTGCCATTGTCATCATCAACAATAACTTGTGAATGGTGTTTCTGTGGCGAGCCGCGGATGCTCGATACCTGAGGTCTCATTCGAGGAGAGGCGAGGGGGGTGGAGGGAGTGTTCGGCAATTCCGCGCAACGATTGGCCCACCCAGACTTGCTGGGGGTTCGCATGAAACGTCGCTCCCATCCACGACGCCTCCCCAGGGTTCTCCTCAAACCTAATCTGTCTTGGAAGTGTGAAAATGATCCTCTAGGTGCGGCTGCTCACTTGTGAATGGCCCTTCCACCGCGTTCAACGCGGCCTCAGCGTCGCCATTGCTCGGCTCGCTGTCGCAGATACCACCGACCATTTGTGTCAGGGACTGGCTACGACTGAGGTGAAGGACCCAGGGTTCGAGCAGTGAGCGGGATCGCCTGCAATCCTGGGCTCGCCTCGTTACTTCGTACCTTCACTGTGTCGGGCAGACCTTCTCTTGCTTCTCTTGCTTCTCAACCTCTCCTCTGTCAGTCTGTGTGTTTGCGACCAGCGAGTCTTGTCCAGTCCCTTCCCTCCCTTCTTTTCTACCAACCCTCTTTTGGTGTGTGATATTCAAACCGAAGCTTGTCCGTTGTGAGCCAGCTCACTGGGCGTTTCATGTTTTCCGCTTTCTGGTCATTCACTTGGTTCAATTGTTTCTTGTCCTACTCTTCTCTGCGACGCCTACGAAGTACTGGTTGTCGGTCCCTATCGTCACTCCTTCGCAGCAACGTAACCACATTGACCTACTGTTCATGAAAACATCAAGAGCCACTGGTCTCTAGTTTTTCCGGCCTTTCGATCTGCAGCCAGCAAAACCCGCCCCAACGCCAACTTCGATCTGTTATTCGATCCATATGCAGCAAAACCCAAGTGACCCTTGGTCGTGTTGACTGGTCCGGGCCCGCGCGAGGAGGAATATTTTGGTGGACGCGCTGGCGGTCATTTGAATAACAACATTGAGTCTTTCCTTCGACGAATATAATTTTGGGTTGGGAGACGAAACTTTGGACAGACCGGCCATCACTTCGATACGTTTTCGAACTTACGAAGCGCCATGCCTCCAGTCAGACAAAGCCCTCCACGGCGGTTATCCTCGAGGGACTCGTCTCGGCCGCCGTCGTCGAGGATAGAGGGTATTCGGACTTCGATCAATCACCTATTTACGGGACGGTCGAGAGTTGGGACACCCAGAAGTCAATCGCCCGAAAGCCCAAAGACTCCGCGTTTAGCACTCGGCTTATCGAACTTTTCCTCTACGAGACTTGTAATTCCATACCTTACTCGAACGAATTCATCTTCCTCACAGTCGAGCCAGGCACCAATTCGACCTCATCATACCCCTCAAGCCTCAATTAGCATTCGATCGAATTCTCCGAATCCACAGCCCCACAGAGTTCCTCCTGTATCTACAATTCCACCTCGAGTCCGGCACAATCCAGAAACAAGATTTGTTGGGGTGGATCCAGCTGAACAGCATCTTGCTGAGTTAGCAAATGCTGGTCGAAGACGAAGAAGGAACAAGGTTCGAAGTAGTGAACGCAGATGTGGACCGAAAATCAAGAATCGCAAGATACGCTCAAAAATATTGACCTGTTTTGTATCCGGATTAGTAAGCGCCTCTAGAAAAATACCGCCCAAAAATTGCTGAAACTTAAACTAACATCAACTAGTTTCTCACCCTCATCCTAACAATATACCTAGCCCTAGCATTATCGAATCGGAATGAAAGCCAGGAATTTCATGTCCTCTTGATACTTATCATTTTAATAATCACAATCTTTTTCTGTCATTCCCTTATCAGGCTTTGTATGATGATAATAAATCCCCCTCCTGAAGGCGATCCAAATTATCAAGAAATATCTACCATGATTGGACCAGGAGGGTATGCAAATCCAGTTGTCCCGATTCGAGTGGCTTTGGCACGTGATGAGGAAGCTGCCGGCATCGAGAGTGAAGCAACCAAGCTTCCGCCACCTGCTTACGGCTTATGGCGCGAATCAGTGGTAAGTACCGGTAGACACTCGATAAAGAAAGTCCTAAGTACTGATTTTGCTCAGCGAATGGATCCAAATCGCATTTTCTGGCAACGGAATGAGGCCACTTTACAACGCCAGCAATCTTCTCAACGCGGTGACAGGGGCCGCCCATCCACAGCGAATAGACCTCCATCATACGTTTCTGACGATGGCATCGATTATGTGATAGAAGCGGCCCCACGATCAATCGCTCCCACCACAGATGTGCCCCTGCCGATTCACCCATCAGAGAGGGGTCGACAAGCCTGGCCAATGCACTAGGTCAAGAAAACAACCCTCTGAATAATGACCTGAACACAATTTTGAGTATTTTTAGCGTGTATAGCGGGCTGACTGGGAATTGCTTTGTTCTTGGAGTTGGGAGCACACGGGAACATATCGGGCTAGCATTGCACAAATGAAGTGTGGTGGTGCATCTTGGAGTAATGAATTGGCCTGTGCCGTCATCGGGGCAGCATAAGCAGCACAAGCAGAAGCACAATTGTATGTAACATAGGGTGAACATAGGACGATGGAGACATGGGGATTGCAATGAAGCTTCTCTCGGACCTCGGAAGATATCGAGATATTGAAGCCGCATTTTCTCCAGCCTCCAAGCTTTGGCACCTGAGTGAACGCACGGCTATAGGTGGGCTGATATAGCTTTTGCTTTGCATCTTCAACAGGATGGGGTTATCGAATCGGAAAATTGAGGAGATTCCAAATTAAAAAAAAACCCAGCGGGATTGACCCTGTGGCCGATGGTACAGCACACACTATCTCCAAGAAAAGAAAAATGGAGGAGAAAAAGAAAGTAGGCGCATCTTGGGGTTTCATAAAAGGGCTGGGCGTCGAGACTCCCGCCGGCGCTATTGTTGTTTGTCGCTGCTCTGCTGTCCCAAGCTCCTTCGCCCTCATTTTCGCAGTCGCTGTTGTGTGGTTGTGTGGTTGTGTGGTTGTGTGGTTGTGTCGTTGTTGCATCCGACGAGCCCGCTGCCCGAGCCGCCATCCGCACTCCGTAAGTCCCTATATGACCCCGAGCCCGAGGACCCCTCGAGCCCCTTTCCCTCCTTTCCCCTTTTCTCGCCGTGGTTCAAGTCAGGGGCCTAACTAGTTTTGCCTTCGGCTCCAAGACCGCCTGAGCTGCGCAAGGAACCGTCACCCAGAAAAAAAAAAATCGCCTCGATCGGACTCGCCTGCAAAGTCTGTTCTGGGTTCGAGCTAACCGCTTTTGCTCTAACCCAGCTGGCCTACCACCTTTCAAGTTCCGGTCTTTGCGCATTATTTGCCTTCACAAACAATCAACCATTTTGCTGTCCGCCTGTTCGCGACGTTGTACACGGGAGGTAGAAGGAAGTCGAGAGACGTTGCTGTTGTGAAGGAAGAAGGACACCTACGGATCGCAGGATACCAACAAGGAACCAAACTGTAAGTCGTCATGTCATCCCCAGGGGAGAGGTCCCGCGTCTGCGCTGCATGGCCTCGGTGAATTCGTCGTGGTCAAAGGGTGGCACTTCTGCTCGTCGACCGGTACAACAGCACCACGACTTCGTCAACACCGTCTGCGACCCCATCCCCATCCGAATAATCTCGACAGCCCCTCGAGTCGCACAAGATCCATGCATGCTGCAGCCTGACAGATGCTGGTCATGCAACCCAATCGTGGAGATCCTAGATCATCAAAATCAACATCATCCTGCCTTCGCCCCCGACAAACATGCCAGCCACCACAGTCGAGGAATGGCTACAATCCGAACGAGCAGAAGAGCCGCCGCCGCATCGATGCAGGAAAATAGTTCGGGAATGGGCGACCGAGGACGGCGCATTTATAACGTGCTGTGCTGACGATGGAACACAACAGACTCATCGATTAGTCGCCATGTCTTCTCTTTCGCGTCGTGCTTGCTACAAGTGCGGAAACGTTGGCCACTATGCCGAGGTTTGCTCTTCCGCAGAGCGCCTGTGCTATAACTGTAAGTCAGCCTCATAGCCCCAAAAATTTCTTTCAAACATAGCTAATGCTTATCTAGGCAAGCAGCCTGGTGAGCCTCAACATGCGACCAGCTATCGGGACCATATCTGACATGATGATAGGACACGAATCGAATGGATGCCCGCTGCCAAGAACTACCGAGGCTAAGCAATGCTATCACTGCCAGGGCCTGGGTCACGTCCAGGCCGATTGCCCAACTCTGCGTCTGAGCGGAGCTGGAACCAGTGGCCGCTGTTACAACTGTGGTCAGCCTGGGCATTTGGCTGTATGTTATAGTGATGCTGTTTTTGCGTCGGATGGATACTGATGGTTTTCAGCGTTCCTGCCCTAGCCCAGCCGGCCCGGGTGGTCCAATGCCAGGTGTAGGCCGTGGTATTGGAGGTCCTCGTGGTGGATACGGAGGCGGATTCGCTCCTCGTGGAGCATTTGCTGGTGGACCTCGTCCCGCTACTTGTTACAAGTGCGGTGGACCAAACCATTTTGCTCGCGATTGCCAGGCTCAAGCTATGAAATGCTATGCTTGTGGCAAATTAGGTCACATCTCTCGGTATGTCATCGTCTTATCCCTGAGAGATTGAATGTACTGAATTTTCAGGGACTGCACCGCTCCCAACGGTGGACCATTGAACACCGCCGGTAAGACCTGTTATCAGTGTGGTGAGGCTGGTCACATTTCCAGGGACTGTAAGTGACCCTATTTCCTCTTCTGATTTCAGAATTCTAATCTAGGTGTCCAGGCCCTCAAAAAGCTACAAATGGTGATTTGACCACCGAAGGAGCTGACCTTGGCGTGGCTACTGTGGCTCCGCCTGTCGCCCCAGTCGCATAGATTTCTTTGCGACCCCCACTACTCGGTAGGCGTCGGTGACTATCGATCGAAGTGTGTATTCGGCCATCGATTTCCTTTTTCTGTATTTGGACAAAGTTATGGATCTCATCCCGCTCGTTCTGCATATTGGGCTCGGCATACGAAAAAATCGACATTTTCAACATTCACGGATTGCTTTTCTCGGCGCCTGGTCTTCCCATGTTTTCTGACATGAAAACCCAAAAGCTTTGCACAATATTCATTTCCTACCTTATGAACTTGGCAACCCGGTAGATACCTTTTTACAACCTTTAACTACGTGGCGTCCTAATTCTGTGGTTCACGGATAGAGGTGTATTGTCCTGGGCAGATGGGCAGTGACACACTTTGGATCAAATCACATGGAGAGGTCGAAGGCGACGGAATCAGGTAGAGAAGAGAAGTGGACGGGCGATGAAAAGGATAGAAGGATGGAGTGGTGGAGGAAAGACCGTCGATAGCAGCGTGACTAAGAATCGATGCTCGAGTCTAAGTAATGAAGCATTCTCTAAGTATCTATCTTCCACTATCTGTAATTTTTGTGATATATGATAAGATAGGGGAGAAGTCCCCTCATTTTTGACACACAAACAATCGTCCATCTGCGCCCGGGATTCCATGATAATGCTGAATCTGGAGACATAGGCTAATGTTCGCAGGGCCTTGAATTTTTGGGTTCCAATGTGTTGTGTAGTCGTAGTGACATGTTGAAGGAAGGCATTGCCTTCCTCGTTGGGTCCGCCACAATGAACTTTCCAAATTCGGCAAGCGGAATATTTTCCCCTTCCCTTCCAGGTTCCAACCCGAAAGTTCGCACTTGAACACAAACTTTCCTTTCTATCCAACATCATCATCTCAATCCAGATAATCATTCTTCTTCTCGCGATTGATCTCACTCTTGTCCAAGCAATCCTCACCATTAGCGTACCGGTAGGACCTAGGTACTCTGACGGGGTTTTTCATCTTCTCCCGGCTTGTCTGCAAAAAGGCACGGTTCTTGACGTTTCTCTCAAAACAATCTTCATCTCAGCATCAGTCATCTCAACCATCGTACTCTGAAAGGCGCGTGCGCTTTCAAGTTCGCTGAGTTTGGATTGACTGCGGAAAGATACTTATTACATCTTTAACCTCCAGCACTAACTCCAACTTCGAGTCTTCTCGGAGCAGCATCTTCTGTATCTCGAGGCAGCACTAAAAGAACAGCGAGAACAATGGCAAACGGTTCAGTTTGTGGTGATGAGGAGGATGTGCGTTCTTCCCACTCCATCTCCATCACGACATGCCTCAGCCTGATTCTAATGTTGTGCAGAGCTGCATCATCGAGATCGATGAGATCCAGGCACATGGTTAGTCCTCTCGCCATCTGCCGAGGATTGTTGACTTTGAATTGGGATTGGAGCTGATACCACCAGGGATCGGAGCTACGGATATCGCCAAGCTGAAGGCTCACAATATCCACACAGTCGCTGTCAGTCATCGTATCTGGCACTGCCCATATCTCTTTGCAATATCCAAGCTAACCTCAGTAAACAAATAGAGTTTGATAGCATGCACGACCAAGAGACTTCTCAAGATCAAAGGCTTCTCCGATGTCAAGGTGGAGAAGATTAAGGATGCTGCAAAAAAGATGGCGGTAAGTAAATACTTGAGAAGAAAGCCGCTAGTTACTGACAAGTTAGCCAAATGCAAGTGGATTTATCACCGCTGCCGAACTTGGTCAGCTCCGAAAACGCTGCGTCAGAATTTCGACGGGAAGCAAGCAGTTGGATGCATGTCTGAATGGGTAGAATGACTGTTTATGTTACTTATTGGGTATGTATTAACGATATGCAGTGGTTTCCAAAGTATGAGCATCAATGAGGTTTATGGAGAATTCAGTAAGTTGTTGCATCTCTGGTCAATGACCACAGCTGACCATTAATAGGATGTGGAAAGACTCAGTTGGCACATACAATGGCCGTGATTGCTCAGCTCCCTAAAGTGAGATATTTTGTTTTGCAATCGGTTTTCAATGGCTTACAATAATTTAGGAGATGGGTGGAGCCGAGGGAAAGGTTGCCTATATTGGTAAACTTTATCCGCAGCCTTTTAGTAGTGTACAGGCTGACAGAAGCAGACACTGAGGGAACCTTTCGTCCTGAAAGAATCATGGAAATTGCAGAACGCTTCGGTGGTAAGTTTTCGAATCGATTTATCCTAACTTCGCTGATTTTCTTTTAGTTGATCCTGACCAAGCCTGCGAGAATATTGCCTATGCTCGTGCACAAAACAGTGAAGTAAGTTAGGGCCCCGGTATTGATGATTAGCATAGCTGACATCTTCAGATGCAAATGGAGCTGTTGGAAGGCCTCGCTTCCAACTTCGCAACTAACGAGTATCGTCTGCTTGTCATTGATAGTATTATGTCACTGTACCGAACCGACTTCATTGGCCGTGGTGAACTCTCCGAGCGTCAACAAGTCCTGGGAGGCTTCCTACGTCGTGCTACACAGATGGCTGAGGAATTCAACCTCGTTGTTTTAATGGTGTGTTCAGCTGGTCTTCGCACACTCGATCAGGTAACTAATCTCAACTAGACCAACCAAGTCCAGTCAGACCCAGGAGCTAGTGCCCTATTCGCAGGTGCTGATGGACGTAAGCCTGTCGGTGGCCACATTTTAGCCCATGCTTCTACCACTAGACTCTTACTTCGAAAGGGCCGTGGCGAGGAACGTGTTGCCAAGATTGTCGATTCTCCCGGTATGCATTATCCAAATATCCCATTCCAGTTTGGCCAAGTCTTATTTTCCAACAGACTGTCCCGAGCGTGAAGCAAGCTATATCATTACCAATGGCGGCATCAATGATCCTGAGAAACTTTGACCAGTCAAAAAAAAATTATTATATTAGCTTTTGTGCAAATATTCTTTCCATGTAGCATCCATTGCCATAACACCGAAACAAACACACTCAACTTCAGTCGCTATTTTACACCCATTTTTTCAAGGAGTTCTGCAGCTATAATTTGAAGAGGGCTTGCATGCACATTTCTGTGAGCTTGGAGTTGCTGTTGGAAAAGTGGGATACCCATTTGCGGCTAGTTCACTCAGATAGCTTGAATTAAGTCTTACATGCGAAATCTTGCTCTGGGATCTAGTTCAAATAAATCGGCAATGTCACATACTTCTTGTAACAGCAAAGTTAGTGTATCTCATACTTTCTGCTTATCTTTTAGCGTTGAAGGCTTAAGAAATGCAGCTCTTTGGGCTCATTCGGAGTCGTTCCCCGTACCGACCTTGCAATTGGATGGCGTTAGGTTTGCAGAGCAATCAGCGTTGTATGGCCCCTAGCAAATAGCTTTAGGGGGTTTAAATAGCTGGGTCCTGACTCCATACACTTCTCTAATAGGATATATTTGCCGTCGAATATCACTTGCTATTTTCGCAACAATGGTTTTCAAACATATTGGAGGGTCCCGAGGTTTAAGTATAAATAATAACGCCAATGCCTTCTGCTTGTTTTTTTTTAGAGGAATCAACAGACTCTAAAAGTCATGGTTTTTTGAAGGATTTACAATAGGGGTTGAGAACAAAGATTGAAGTTCAATGAACATCTGTGACAGAAGTGGCTGAGATTGACACGTCCGTTTTGGCAATTCAGGTGTCCTCCTCCTTCTCAACTCATTCCGGACAACAACATGGTTGCTACAGTTGACACCGCATATGTCTCGGCTCTCGGCAGTGACATTGTCACTGCCGCAGTGTAGATATGTCAAGTACGGGTGAACACAAACTGAGAAGGTGGCAGCGGCCTTGAGATAGCAAGAACAAGTGGAGGAGAGATCCCAGGTTTATAAGCCTAATAAGCACAAAGTAAGCCCTCCCACGTTTAGTAAATATGGCAAAGTCGTGAGGCGATTGGCCCAGGCGTGTTCTGATCACCCCATGAAAAAAATGAGGAGCAACACAGCCTTCTCCCAAGTAGGCTTAGCGCTATAACGTGATTTTGCCTCAGCCGAGGGACTTGTGCCTCAGCCGAGGGACTTGAGCCTCAGGCAGTCGAGTGCCCCCGTCGGCAAGGCTCCTCCAGCGGCCAGCCTCATCACCCATCGAGCCTTGCAAAATCCAGCACCCATCTTCATCGTCAACATCACGACTGTAGAGTCAATCATCTCGAGAATTCCGTCTCTCTATTCAGCGACGCCGCTTACCTGTGTTCTGCGATTGATTATTGGGGTGTAATCGAGATTGCGTCGGCCTTGCAACCATGGAGCCTTCTTCCAAGAAACGACGTCTCGCACCCAAACTTGCCGAAAAACCACTGCATGAGCAGGTAAGCCCTCATCACGATCGCTTTTTGCAGAAGATTCATCCACTGACTCGCTGTCTAGTCTCCGCAAATGCGGTATGACTACAAAGCTATGCCGCCTGTCCAAGACGCAGCGCCCCCTCCCGAGCGCACCGATTTCGAGTCCTTCGCTCGCCATTTGCAGGACGCAGCGATGCTCATTTATGCGCAAGCCAATCGATCTCCATATACAAGCGTCTCGGTCCTTCTCTTGCGTTGGGAAGATGACTTGACCGTCGAGCCAGACCTGATGCTATTGCAGAAAGTCTTTCGTGAGCGCTTCAACTTTCGAACCGAGACATGGAGCATACCGAGCTGCCCCAATCCCAGCGTCAAACTCACGATGCAAATGGCACAGCACATAGAATATGCCCGGTCTGACCATCTATTGATCGTCTACTATGCTGGCCACAGTTTTGTTGGATCTGATCACAACCTATACTGGGCATGGTACGATCGAATTTGAACAGCCTTGTGACGTGGTACTAATTTTGAAGTAGCAATTCCCGCGAAGATACATCCAGACTCAAATGGGAGGGCGTCAGATGCTTACTTGAAGATGCACAGTCCGATATTCTACTTCTGCTCGACACTTGTGCCGTTGCGGACGCTCCGACCGCTGGAAATCACGGTGTCAAGCAAGTCATCGCGGCTTATACCCCAGATCAAATTGCTCGGGATCCAGGCTCTCGCTCTTTCACCTATAATCTAGTAGAAGCACTCACACAGCTTGGCAGTGGCAGGCCCTTCAGCATACAACGTCTCCACGAAGAAATAATATCGCAAAAGCACAACAAGTTCGTGATGCAGCAAACCCCTCTCACTAATGGTGCTGGCAAGGCTGCGGCGGCTCACGAAAGATTACCAGTCTGCTTCTCACTAACCCCTGGCACACTACAAAGCATAACACTCTCCCCATTAGGCCTACAACCAGGTGGATCACATATAGGTTCACCAATGGGTTCACCTGACAATGAAGCCCAAGTCGCTCGAAACAACCACGAAGCACAACACGGGATTAAAGTCAACTCGAATTCAGACCTCACATTTGAAGAGATGAGAGCTTTGGTGTGTACGACCTTCCTTGGTGAACCCAGCCAAGACATGGCATCTTTCAAACAGTGGTTGCACAATACCCCCTTGGCAGCCTCAAAAATTGCCGTTGAAGGCATGTTTCACGGGCCACCGACGGTTCTGCTTGTATCGATGCCTATTGCAGTTTGGAACGTTGTGGCTGCGGATCGCACATGCGCCTTTCTAGGGTATGTTAACTCGCACAACATGTCTACCGAGTACCAGCACCTTGTGGGAGGTATTTCGCCAATTGGCAAAGCAGCAACCTTCAAGGAATTGGAAGATGGCAAGATTCTACTCGAGGCACGAGAAGCAGCAGCTTCAACACCTGTCATGCTACGACATGATACAATGCAACAAAATTCTATTAGACACCAAGACACAATCCGTCAAGACTCAAGGACAATAGGGACATCAAGCACATTAGCACAAACCATATACCAAGAGCCGGGACCCTCGACTATCCCAGATCATAAAGATGATGTTGAAGATTCCGTTGAGATGCATGAGGCTGCTGAGCAGCTGAAGGCACTTAGTCACGTCCGACATGTCAGTCACGATAACCTTACAAATGAGCGAAATCATTCTCACATACCATCAGAGGATTCACCAGGATTAAGAAGCAATCGAGAAGAATCAGCGTCATCCCAAGACCAAGGAGACTCGGGAGCTGAAGACCACCTTTATAATTCAGAATACAATTCTCCGGCTTCGCGACCAAAGGCACGCAGGTCGATACAAAAGCAAGGACCGAAGCAAGATACACGTTGCTCACTATGTAGTCATGCCCCATTCAAAGATTCATCATCTCTCAGAAAGCACATCGCCGCAGCTCATACAAGGCCTTTCCCCTGCGCTTTCTCATTTGCAGGATGTACCAGCACCTTCGGCTCAAAGAACGAGTGGAAACGACATATCGCGTCCCAACATCTCTGCTTGACTTACTATAGATGTTCTTCTTGTCCTCAGAGCACCGTTGAAGGCAAAGGCAATGAATTTAACCGAAAAGATCTCTTTACCCAGCATCTTCGTCGAATGCATGCACCTTTTGCAATCAAAAAAAGCCATTGCAAAAGGAGACAGCAAGCTCCAACTAGAGTGGGAGACGCACGTGAAGGAGATGCAAAATTCGTGTTTGGTTATCCGACGTCAACCACCCCTACGTTCAGCTTGTCCGAAACCAGACTGTGCAAACGTGTTCGAGGGCGCAGGTAGCTGGGATGACTGGACAGAACATGTAGGCCGACACATGGAGAAAGGCGAGGCAGGTCGGTTAGGAGTCGACAGGCTACTTGCCAGATGGGCTCTAGAAGAAGGTATAATCGAACGGAAAGAGGATGGTGAATACAGACTGCTCGGCACGGAGAGGGAAGGGACAGCGGGAGGTTATTATTCTGACGGAAATGGTGGAATAAAGAAAAATATGGACGAGAAAGGCGACGGCGATAATATGCTAATGGATAGCTAAAAATCTTTGGAAATTTTTAAAAGCTGGTGGTAGATCATGAGGAGCAAGCATAGCGGGTTTGAGGGTTCAGGTTTCGACCTTTGTGGTTAGGTTGGATGGAGTATAAATGGTCACTATTCTCGTCTTTTCTTGTACATTCATTTATTTTCTTTCGTATTTTAGCCTACCAAGCTTATCCATATCAATGAACTAACTACGTCTTCCGTCACGAGGATACTCAAATCTTGAAATATTGCTAGCCTTACAGGATAAAAGGTGTAATGTCCTCTGACTTCCCTCAACTCATCCATTTACGAGGTTTTGAGCAGAGGCAATACAACCAACCATTCCAGATAGCCAGGCTATTAATAGTAGCTTTTTTGCTTATGATCATTTTTGTCATTTCATATTTCTTCATTTTCGCCCTACTTACATACTTCGTCTCCCTTCATCTCAACTTACAGCACTCGTTTATCTTCTAGCTTATACTTTTGTTTTCTTTGGCTGAAAGTGCTTTCAGGGGGGGGGACACGGTACCATATTAATCATTTTGAAGCCCAACGTAGCGTACTAGCGGACGGCAGCTCTTGATATACGACAAAGTGGTAAGTAATAACGGTGCATTTAACAGCAAATGAACAAATAAACAAAAAGTGGCAGATCAGAGACACATGGGATGATTTTGGACGGTGTGGTATGCCAGGTTGGAGGAAAAAAAACGAATACAAATACGCGAATCGTACTCGCAAGGATAGAGCAAGGAATTCTAAGCCCAAGCTACAATACTTGTATGTCATGTTCTAGATTTGTGCGCTGGAGATTCGGTTTTAGACTGAACAATATTTCTCGAGTAAGGGCAAGGTTTCAAAATGAGGAGGAAAGCGAAGGGCTTTGTTTGCTTCAGGGGGGATGTAGAACAATTATTTGTTCGTGTTTTTTAACCCTTCTTTTTATAAGCTCTTTTACATATTTTAAAGGCCCGAGAAGATGTTTACTGCTTTGTATCTATGAGAAGCTGGTTGACTCTTGAGAAGTTAAACCCGCTAAAGAAATATCAAATTCTTGAAGCAGAGCTCTCTGTTTAGAACGCCTTTTGTCTCCTATATCAAGCTGATTGCTGCCTTCTTCTGCTATGGTTTTTTCACGCGCGTTACCCCTACCCATTTATTTATTCCCATCCCATTACATTGCATAATTTGCATTGCGCCCTAAATTCTACTTACAACCCCTACTAACAACCAAATTACGCAACCATAATTCACAATGTGCAAAATCTACACCCGCACCCACACCTGCACGCACGTCTCCTCGCCGTCCCTACCCTGCAAACTAATCCACAGCTTACCAGGTACTTTCCCCTTCCTCTGTCCTTGTATCGAAATCATCAAAACACCCATTCCCACTCTCTGCCCTGGATGTCGTAAATCAGCTAAGATAAAGAAGAGAGCTTGTTGTAGTGGCAATAAGTGGTTTTGGTGCCCGGTTTAGTGGTGTTGTGGGGATGAAGTTGAGATTTTGGAAAAGGGGGTTGTGGGTTAAGGTGCAGGAGATGGGAAGGTGGGCGCTGATATGGTAAGATTGGAGACATGCGTGAGGTGTCTGAGAGGACGTTCTTACGGATAGTGAGGCAATTCTTAAGATTCTATGTTTTCTCCCCTTTGAATGCAGATAAGTCCGTGTTCCTATTTAAATACAATTTAATCTCCCTTTTTTTACTTTAACTGATCTCCACTAAGGTATTGTGACTCAAGTCTTATCACGATACGTAATTGCAAGAGTGAGCGAACAATTTTGTCTACCAATCTATCATGGATTTTATCGTATAACAAAAACCGTAAAAGAATTATGACCAAGCTCAAGCATGATAGTAATATCGGAACAAGGAGCAGGAAAGTAATAATCAGCTCATGGCCATAGTAGGTGTAGCAAACACTAAACCTGAATGTCGAAGTTCTTTATTTAAACAGTTCAGTGGTCTAAGGAGCTCGCTCTCCTACAACACTTCGAAAGACAACGACTACCACCGTACCACATATTGTATATTCTCAAAAGCAGAAATATTATCCCACCTCTCCCTGTATTTATCTCAGCTACTTTTTCTCCACCTACATTATTAATAATTTAATAGTTTTGAAGTATTATAGGTGAGCTCCCAAGCGAATTGCCGAATATTCGTTGAGAGAAAACCCCAAAGCCCTCGTACAGTTGAGATGAGGGTTTGAATTCGTTTTAGGGGATAGAAGTAGATTTGAATTACAGATTAATTTGTCTAAAGTGATGACGGTGCAATTGGGGGGAAGGGCACGCAATATTCTGGAAATATTTAGACCCCCTCCCCCCACCCCGGGATTATCTGTCGTGCCTTTTTTAATTTCATAAATTCCTGGAGTAGAATGTCCTTCCTCTTTCAATAACATAATAGCAACTCCAACACGGTAGATGTTTCCGTGAGTTGTAGCATTTCCAGCATACCGGTACGTCAAAGATTTACGTGTCGTTTCCGAGAAATCGGCAGCAAGGATATGAGCGACAGCAACGGTACGAATAACAGCAGAAGCACACTTGACAGCAACACGCTCTTCGTCTCGATAGCTTTACTTTCCGAATATTCAGTCTATTCTATTAATTTAACACACTAACCCATGAAGATTTCGGCCAGGATCCGTGGGGTAAAGATGCATCATCCCAACAACGCTGCCAACGCATTATTTTTAGGAGCTTTTTTCTCTGGTTGGGTTGGCCAAACGGACATTGCAAGCAGTAGAGTGTTTATAGACATAGAGGTGAAGGGAAAGATGGAGTGAGAACCAGATTTTAGGAGAGGGTCGGGGTTATAGCAACAGCATCTAATAGAGGAGTTAATGAATTGAACGGTTGCGAATTGACGTCAAGTCATAGGGCATTTATGGTGTGTTTAGTAGTTTCGAGAGGAGCCACCACCACTAGAATAGCTATCTCGCTTTTAAAGAAATGCCGGACACTGCTTTTTCTGTACAGCTTGTGCAAAGGCACTTCAACCAGGTAAAATTACACATCTAAACGCCAGCGTAGATGTATTTCGTGCAATTTAATAGCAAGCTGGATTCATTTTTTGGAGGGGTATTGCACAGCAACAAGCTGACACTGATCACATTCAAGCATAATTTGGAGAGAAAAATTGTGAGATTTAACCCCTCTAAAAATCTTTGGCACCTCTCTTGTTTCTTAAATTTACATACGCAGACAGCACTTCCAACGGCTTTGAGAGTAAATCTCAAAACGATCCTCAGTTTAATTCATTCTCCGCTCATTCCCCTCTATTTATCATGCAACACTGCAAATAGTAAAGACTAGAAGGGAGAGGGGGACCTAAAGAAAGGGGAAAGACCTAAACTCGATCCCCAGTACCAACCCCCGATCTCTATAAAGACAAAACAACAACAACATCACCTACCTATATGCAAGAACACAAAACAAGCAATGCCAAAAGTGGTTATATGTCCAGCTTCCTGGAGCATCATTACATCATCAATTCCCCGTGTTATTTTTCCATGTATGCAAAGGAGGAAAACTCGACACCACCTGTCACTGACTAGCCCCCACACATAGAGTCTCAAAACCATCCGTTTCAGGGTTGGAATGAAGGTACGAAAGGAGGGAAAACCTCCCCGCAGTTTGAATATGTCATTTCGAAGATTTATGAGTGGAGTGTCAATGACAATATCAACAACTGCAATTTATGATTTATCATCGTATACGATATGACGACTTCCTAAAAAAATACATACGCCACCCCTCTACCCCTCTTCTCTCATAAAAGGAAGAAATGCAAAAACATGAACCGAAATATCGACGGCACTTGAATAAAGTTTCGAAATGCAAGGAAGAGCAATGTGACAGCTTAACTTCTATTTGCAGCGCCTTCCCGACCAAATTTTTGAGCAGTCGGTCAGGATCTGGAGGGCCTCTTCGTGACTGCATTGCAGATCAGATCCCTCGGCTTAACTTTATCATCGGGATAGTGGAGAAAAAAGCCCAGTTTGGTGATTGACGCTTACAACATTTTAACCTCACCTTTCTGAGCAGTCATTATCTCCAGATTTCACTATTCTCTCCTCGGAGACTCCTCCGCGGTGCATTGCATTCCTGCAGGTGAGCTTAACTCCATTTTGGGGAGACCATAATAGGAGAAACCACTGATTCGTCCTCTTATTTCTGAGCGGTCAGTAATCTCATACCCAACCTCCATAATGCGACCTATCGATCAAATAACGTGTCTGACGCAAAAGCATAGTGGAATGTTTCCGACTCAAGCTCAAAATGGCAGTTCTCAAGACCAAGACCAGGACCCGCGCCTATATGTGCCTCTCAAAAAGAATCTCAATTTAAGTCTCAGCAATCTCACCGAAAAGCTTCTCTGCGTAACTGGAATGTGATACGGCTCGGAAAGAGCTACTTGCATCCTTTGCAAGCGCTTAGAGACAAAAGCTTAGTTGAAAGTCTGGAATTCTGCAATAGCCTTTGTGGGAATCGAGTGGCGTACGTACGTATTCGTGAGACTCTTCTCGAGACATACGCGCGTCGTTTTATGGTTCGCATTAGAGGGTGAAGGGCGCTGTTGTGAAGTCCAAGTCAAGTGTGCTAAGTGCCGCCATTATCTAGAGGAATGAAATGATTCTAAATCGTATTGAGGATGAAGATACTATTTCCAGATCAACCTCTTATCTAGAAGGGGAATGCGACGACCCAGGAAATAAATGGCTATCCTGGGATTCGGTATCTGACTGTCTCTGAAGTACCCGCAACAGACTCACTCACCTGACTCGAAATATGAAGATGTTATTCCCAGTAACTCTATTAGACTCTTACGAGACTTGCAGGAAGTTTGTCTAAAAGATGCATGCACGACTAAGTTTATTTCTTAGTCTGTGAAGAGAATGGGCAATCTTGTCGTGCGTATTTGTAAGTAGATGTTTCTTCTGACTCGAGTGAACTGGCCTAGACTGTGATGTATACTTTTTATCGACGGCGATATCAGGATCAGGCCATTGCAAGTCAAGTCAGCGCATTCCCAGAGGAAGAGGCTCAGAAAACCGTGTTGAAACCTTTTGCGCCCGTGCGGCTTCTAATTCGTCACTCCACATATGAGTGTCGTTCTCATTTTGATAAGTTGATGGGTTTGAGAAATTGAGTCGTACTCGGTGAGCAAGGCTGCAGCTGTTCACCGGAATCTGAGATCATAGACCCGAGCCTGTAGACTCATATGATTACTTTGTCGTTTGCCGAGACCCGTTGGGTTTACCATAGAAGACAAGACAGCACATTCGTGGCTGAGACCCTCTGAATGCTGAAGATGTGGGACCGGTCTCTAAAGGCACTGGATTTGTTGTATCCGGGAGGAAAAAACCAACAAAAAGTTGGAGCACTACTGGTACTCCAACGAAGATTAGAAACCGCAGACGCAAAGCGATGTGTCTATCGGCAATCCTCATATTCGACGGCGATGTTCCCGCTCCGTGCCATTTGGAAGGACCCAAGATTGCCTTGAAAAGCTTCCAAACCCGCGAGACATGCCACGATCCCTTCAGAGTATCTGAGACAGAACCCACCGCGGTTCGACACATGCACGTGTTGCAATTAGGAATCAAGCCTCTTTTCGAATTCTTGGGAAGACAGGTGAAGAGGTCTCATGGCTAACTCTAGCTCAACCATCGTGTTTCATTTCTAAAGGTTGTGAAGAAATGCCATTTATAAAGGAAGGAGGAAGCGGCACGGCACAAAAATGGCTCATTGGAAATCCTCGCTTTAAGCTGCCGAAACATAAACACAAGGGAGAACGTCATATGCATACCAGTCCGTCATTTGCATCATGTTTCCGTCGGTGTGCCGCGCATGTGGTATATGTTTCAGGCCTGCGAGATCGAGGATCTCTGCTTGATTTTAACGGGAAAACCTCACTTGGCAAGTTGGCACGGGCCGAGGCACGGCGCTAGATTCATGTTCCCGTCAACGGCGGTGAAGACAATACTTCAATACATAATGACCTCTGAATTGGAAAAACAAGCACCTGTGAGCGACATGCAAATGATCGGAATTAGGGAAGAACTATTCGTGTAAGTGAACACAAACGCGCCAGTACTTGCAAGACAGATGTCTACAGAAGGCTTTAATTAGATTTAATGATAGCCGGGTATCCGTTGTGGGGTGAATCAAGTGAAAAGGAAGTGCATCACAGGTTATACTAGATACATAGGAGAAAAACCGAGATGAGACAAGTAACTACTCCTCATAAGGCAAGGGGCACTGGACAGAAAAGAAGCAAAACCAGGGTCGAGGATTTAAACGATATTACTGTAGAAGCCATCGTGCAAGTGCTCAATAAATTGTGAAACCTTCAGATCGTCGATCTGGACATCGACAAATAAGAGGCAGGAAT
>JAAMPI010000642.1:0-29558 GCA_013054445.1 Cudoniella acicularis | reverse complement strand
AGGGGAGGAGGTCGAGGATTGGTGGAGGACGACGAGGAGGAAGATAATGAATGCGACCCCTAGTGCATGATGGATGGATTAGCGCTGTGGTTTTTTTCTGTTTGGAGAGGAGAGGGAAGGTGGGTAAGTGGAATATGAAAACTTCCTTCCAATTTCTTCGAATAGGGAGAGAGGGACGAAGGAATAATTAGGTGCTTATAGAACCAGAAGCCGCAGACTGCGGGGTGGTGAGAGGTGATTAGCTAGTGAGAAGTGGGAGAGGGGAAGAGGGGTGATTTGAATGATCGATTTCACGTACCTTGGACAATTCGAATACCCATGTTGAAAATATGTGCTAGAAGATGAAGCGAGCTTTCCTGGGGTCTAGTCTTGGAAGATGAAACGGTGCTTGGAACTTTGAGGCACGAGCAGGGTCCTTCTTGATAGGCCGGGAGGTAGCTCCCGGTGGGTTGGGTAGATCCCGAAGATATTGCTGCCGTGTTTGATTTTCTGTGTCTGTCCAGAAACAGATTTCTCGCCACTATGAGTGCTCACTTTGACCCCATTTCAGGTATTGGGGTACACAAATGTTGGCCCTTTTGCCATGTATTTTGCGGGGCACACAATACACAATCGATCAATCCACTTTTATGCGTTTGATCTTCCCCGCTGATCTTCGTCTCAATTAGATGGAAATCGGCAAAATCTCACTAGTATTAACGATTGCCCCTCAAGAATTGACAGGGATACGTAGGTTGTTAATTGCAGACATACTTGCGGGTGTAAAAAAAAGGTGGCACACCGAGGTGAGATACCTACAAACTATGAGACTTCATGTATAGTCGGGATCTAGCGATATAAAAACAAATCCCTGGAATACAGAAAAGATCAGTAGGAGTAATTGAGTTTCTTAATGTCTGGCAACCTGTGAATAATTCAGTAGCCTAACCTAATTAGCAAGTCTCTATCATCTGTCCGATAGTGTGCCAGCTTCTTTTTCACCTCCGAGACATAGAACACCTGCTATTTCTAACGAGTATCCTGAAGGATAAAAGAAGTGAACTCTTGAAGCACAAGGTGAGATACAAAAGTGAGGAAGATTGGCGAAGACATTAATTGGGTTGGAACCAAATTGTTGACGCGGAAAATAATAGGCAGGTTTGGTAGTCAACCTTGAAATACAGCCCTACGAGACCGCTCCTTAAAGGTTGTATGTTTTTGCTAGATGTGAAAAAATACAGTCTTCCAAGCCTGAGGGAGGCTTTTTGCCTGTAATTGAAATAGAAAGAAGCTTGTTGGACACTTGTGCACCAAGTAATACGAAAATCAAGAACTAAACGGCGATTACTCACAGCCTTGCTTAAAGCCGATCAATCGCAGGACAGAAGCTCCGGAAACCCGCCCGAGGAATTCATCTCTAATATCACATCAAACCGTCACTCGACGAAATATTCTCCCAGGCCCCCCTAGAAAAGAAAGTTGACATCAATAAAAGTCCTCTCAACTCTGACTACAAACTCTTCAAAGCAGTTTTTAGGGATCGTGAAGTAGTTGCGCGGAAATAGGCTGGGCAATAGTGACGTGCGCCCGCCCGCAACGCCCGGATAAATGTCAACCTAGAAGCTGTCAAAAAAGCCACCATGAAGGTGGGGTCCGTCGCTCCTCCCATCCTTTCGCATTCCGGACCTCGCAAGCTTAGAAATCCGCGCGCAGGAACCCCCTCATTGAAGATTCATCTGCCTTTTCCCACTGTCTCATCAAGCTCTCGCAGACCTCAAGGAAAAACCCGAAAGCTCCTGTTTTGTTTCGTCGTGTGTGCAATTCTCGAGGATCGCTGGATTGTATTGACCCGTTCGCGATAATTAACCCCGCTATCCGAACGCAGCAGCGTCGGACAACAACGACCACCTCGAAATCCTTCAAGAGTTGAGAGAAAAGTTAATACTTGGGCATCATTCATCGGATGAGTTTCAGCAACAGCGCTATGTGGTCTCCTACTGCATCCAACCCGGCATCTCCCACGAGCCCGCAAGCTCCCACGGCGCCGCAGCCGCTCCAAACTTATCGTCTGAAGAATCAAGGCAGACGGATCGCACAGATTGTGAAGCTGAAGCCAGAATGCGTGGAGAAATATAAGGAGTGTCATGCGAAGGTGTGGCCTGAGGTCTTGAAGCAGATTAAGAATTCTAATATCGAAGATTGTAAGTTGTTTTTGGCCAGGTTCTGCACTGCTACCTCTCCTCTCCTCTTCCGGCGACATCTGCAATTGAGCCTTGTGATTTTGCTAATATGTTTTTCCCCAGATTCGATCTTCCATGATCCAGGCACCGGCATCCTCTTTGCATCATTCAAGTATGTTGGGTATGATTGGGCGGGAGACATGGAGCGAATGAGGGAGAACGCGAAGGTCCAAGAGTGGTGGAAGATGACGGATAGCTTTCAGGAGTCGTTTGTCGAGGGGGCTAAGAGTAGCCAGGAAGGGGAGCCGGCTTGGTGGAAGGGTATCGAGGAGGTATTCTACAATCCCTAAGGTTTCAGCCTTCGTCGAGAGGTCGTGTTCATTGCTTGTGTAAGCAGTCGTCCGAATATCATGCCATACGTGTGAACGAGAGACGAGAAGTGCAAGAGTATTCCCGCTATCTTGTGTTCCCAAACAAACTTCCAAATACTCCTGTTCCAAAGCTTCCTCCCCCTCCACCGCCCCTGCCATGTTTTTGTGCTTCAGTTCGAATCCATTCCTTCATCCACTCCCTATCGGTCATTCTCTTCGGATCTACGACTTTCGTGAGAATTTGTGCTTCACCTCGGTCGAAACTCAAGAGCGTAGGCATGCTAGTGATCATAAATGTCAATCCTAAACCGCTGCTCATCACATCCATCGAGTCATATTCGACCTCGCAGAACGAAACGCCACCTTCTTCCTCCCCAATTCCCGCATTTACCAATTCCTGAATGGCTGGCGATACCGTCTTGCAGATGTTGCAATAAGAAGCCGCCCACAGGGTCAGCAGCGGTGTTCGGGACGATGTAGACAGCGCGAGGTAAGAATAGAAATCATCCGGGCGGCGCACTCTGCGACTCCATTCGTCAATCCCCGAAAAAAAACCTGGGGAAATATGCAGGCATCGGGCCTGGAAGCACATGTCAACTCACGGGGTATAAATGCGGTTTTTTGCCTTGTTTTCTTTGGTTGCTGAGAAGTGCCGTATGGACATGGTAATTGGAGAGGTTTTCGTGAGGGACACCCTCTTCAGCCCCGGGAGTGCACGCGTGATCATGTCAGCGAATGGCCGATGGCGATAAAAAGCAAAAGGGAGTAGTCGGTGAGCTGTTGGTGCTGCCAATGTGTTGAGAGTTGCTGGAGTGTTTTCGGAGCCTCTCTCAAAGCGCGCTTTAGTTGAGATTCATGGCGTCACATTGATGTTGAAGCTTGGAGAATGGTCGCCCAAGGGTCTAGGCGTGGCGTCGCCAGGGCTTTGAAAGAGCCTCCAGATACTAGGGTAGGCCAGCCGCACCTCCAACATTTTACCATTTTTGAATCGTGTAGTACCAGATCACATGCGAAAAGCAAAGTAATTTCAGTTGGAAAGTAGACCACGGGATCAATATCTGATACACCTTTTTGCCAGTCGCAAAAAGAACTTGTTTTCCAAAGACTTAGATATACTCGTCGGCTTGATAATCCGACTCTAGCCGAATACCGGCCCGAGCAATACAACGAAGAAACAATTGCCGATGAGTGAAGGTACAAAGTGAGCAAGTAAAAGTATCCTCTTTTAGAAATAAATTAAATTCTGTACATGTTTAGGAGGTTGAAGTTTGCATTGTAACAGCCGGACTGAAAGGTAGCATTCGAGTTTACCCTGCTGTACTGTGTGGAATCATATACTTGGGGGTACTCAGGTATGGATGTTTAAATTCATAGAGCTGGTTCTTTTAAGTGAAAATTTAAATTTAACCAGCTGTGATGGGAAAGCAAATACGTGTCCAGTGCACATCTAAATTTTTGCAAAAGCCGCAGGTCCTGACATCGGCATTGAATTTTACCCTCTACAATCATGTGGGGGAATCTGATAAGGTTACTTGGGTACGGTAGATGTGCGGGATGTTGAGATATGCAGGAACTGGCTGTCTTCAAGGGGGCGTCGGAATTTACCCAGCAATGATAACATCAGATACTTGTATATCCATACTTAAATGTACAGAAGAGATGCCGGTTTTAACTCGGCATTGGGCTTTACCCTCTGCAGTGATGTGGAATCAGATATGTTGTGCTCTGTACAGGAAAGAGGGTTAAATTTGTATAGGAAATGCAGGTAACAGTAGAATTTACCCTCCTGCAGTGATGTGGAATCTGATATCTGTTGTACTGTACAAGAAGGAGGGTTAAATTTGTATAGGGATTTGCAGGTAGCACTGGAGATTATCCCCCTGGAATGATGTGGGATCAGATAAGAAATCGACACACCGGGGATATATCCATACTGTGCGAAGTACAGCAAGTATGGAGTAACCCCCCGTACGCAGGTGCACATTACCTACCTATCCTGGGCTCACTGCAGGTATTGTTGTCGTCTCGATGATCCAATAGATATAGATCTTGGGCGTCTGCAGGCCAGCGCCGCACAGACAGCTGAGGGAGCGCAAAGCGCGCCGTGCCTCAATGCAATGCAGCTTGGGGATCATTGCTTTCGGTCACTTGACGATGGCACGGAGGGTATGCTACAACGGCAACGCCATCACGGGGCGCTTAAAGGTGGTTTTCGAGTTCAGATTCGCCTTCACTCATCGCCCTCCAGAGCTCTTTTCGCGCAGGACCGTCTGTCCGAGCAGCCGCATGCTCAGGCTGGCATGCGACATGCGGTGCGACAGGTCGCGGTGGCAACAATGGGGAGAGACAATGGAATGAAAGACCAGACATTAGCAACAACACTGGGGCGGCGCGTCATCGGTTCAGAATCTCACTCTCACCCACGAGTCACCCCGTTCCCCACACCTCTCACTCACCGCCCGGCAGAGACGCCTGGGGAAATTCAAAGTAGAGACATGTGCAGTGAGTCCAGATACTAAGACAACCGACACAGCCGCCGGAGTAGGTGCTTCTTCTCTAGACTCTAGAGACCTCTATACGAAGCAACCCCGCGAAGCTTATATATATACACAGGACCTCCCGTTCCTTCTCTTCTACTCCCCCATCCTCATCATTCACCTAGTCCTCCTCTTCTCTGGATTGTGACTGTGTTGGACCGCGTCTTTCCGCTTTGCCCACCCAGAGCTGGAGGTCCGAATCCCACCTTTCCTCTTCCTCTCTCTCTTCCTCACAGTCCTCATTTCTATTTACTACCTCTCCCTCGACCTCGTCTTTATTGATATCACGCCATCTTTATTCACCCCCCCTACAATCTCTACCTCAACCCTGGGTCGCAGTCCCAATACCTGCACATTCTTCCGAATGCTCCTATGAACCAGTACTGCATTCGTACTATCTGATCTTGAATTCCAGAACAACTGCTTAGGGCTCGAATCAATCTCGAAAAAGGCTTGACAGCATTCACACAAAGAGGATACAGACACAAACACTCGTCTCGACCCTCGACCCTCAACAGCTCTGCAGAAACCATGAGTTCCGGCGACCAACAACAAAATGGCTTCGTAGCCAGAATTCTGCAAAAGCCGCGTTCGTTCTTTGGCCGTAATACAACTTCTGAGGAGGATAAGAAGGAAGAAATTGAGGCTTCTTCTGACGAGGAGAGAACGCGGCGGCCGAGAAAATGGAGCATGGGCATCTTGAATGATCATATAACTTACGAAGTCCCGGGTATGTCTGCGAAAACCAAAACGCGGATTTGTTCCAGCCGCTAATCAATTATTTCTTGCCAGGATCCATCCTTCTCCTGACCGAAACGAACCAGCCGTTGGGCCTTCGACATGCCCATGCCAGAGCATCCGCCTCATCTTTGCCTCCACAGCCAGCCCTCTCTCCTGCCGCAAGTCGAAGACACTCCCGTCACGAGCCAAGCCAACATATCAAGAAAACGACTGCAGATGGCGCAATCATACTTGATCCTCAACCCGAGGATTCTCATAATGACCCTCTGAACTGGCCGACGTGGAGACGAGATGCGGCTCTGCTATCACTTGGTCTATATTGTATGATGGGCGGTGGTATGACGCCAATTCTGGCGGCAGGATTCACGAATGTTGCCTCAACATACAATGTTACCGTTCCGCAGGTTGCGTTGACGACCGGGCTATACATGATGGGCCTTGGTGTGGGATCTGTCTTTGCCTCACCCACAGCTATCTTATACGGCAAACGACCAGTATACCTCGGAAGTGCTTTACTCTTCATTGCTACGGCGGTTTGGTGTGCTGTTTCACCAAGCTATGTCTCTCTGCTCGTAGCAAGAGTATTTCAAGGAATTTCAATCAGCTCTGTGGAATGTTTGCCATCAGCTACGATTGCCGAAATCTTCTTTCTTCATGAGCGTGCATATCGACTTGGTATCTATACCCTACTTCTTCTTGGGGGCAAGAATCTTGTTCCTCTTATAAGTGCTGTAATCATTCAAAATTTGGGCTGGAGATGGGTCTTTTGGTAGATACTTTGCTCGAACAGAATCAAAATCATTACTAATTGAATATAGGGTTGTCGCCATCGTAGTTGGCTTCTGCGGGATCCTCCTTTTCCTCTTCGTTCCTGAGTCGTTCTGGGATCGTACCCCTCGACCGAGGAGTAAGAGAGGATCAAGAAATACATCAAGAAGACATTCTTTTTTTTTCTAGCAGGAGAGCATCCCAAGTGATCGCATCAAAAACCTCAAATATTCATATTGACGGAAACAACGGCGAATCCTCCGGAATTACTTCACCTGCAAGCCCTATGGTAGAGGTTCCTTCTCAGGGGCTAACATCAATCGAACGTCCTCCGCTAAGCCAACGTCCTTCAATGAGCCAACGTGCTTCGCTAAACGTGCACATTGGTTTCGCCGAAGACTTGGAAAAGCAAATTGACGGCGCGCATAATGGCCCTGCAGACGATCCAAAGATAATGAGCGGAATGTCTTCTAGCACCCTTTGCCCCGACTTGACCGTGGAGGAAGCTGTGCCTTCGCAGAATGACCACATTCGTCACCTCGACGCCGGGACATCTACAGTGCGGAGAGATTTATCCACGGAGAGACCATACCCGGGTCACGACCCAAGAATATCATTTACTACAACAATTGACGAGGCAGTTCCATTATCACAGCGCTACACCAACCTCCTTAGGCATGGTCCTAAAAAGACCTTTGCCCAACACATGAAACCTTACGGTGGACGGTTGACACACGATAAATGGCTTCGAGTCGCATTAAGGCCATTCATCTTGTTTGCGTACCCAGCTGTGCTATGGTCTTCTGGTGTCTATGCTTGCTCAATAGGATGGCTCATCGTTTTGTCGGAATCTGTGGCTGTTATCTACCGCAGCAAAAACACATACAATTTCTCTGCATTGTCAACTGGCCTCATCTACCTTTCGCCATTTATCGGAGGTATTCTCGGTACAGCAGTGGCTGGAAAAGTGAGTGATATTATTGTTCGAGCAATGTCAAAACGCAATGGAGGATTGTACGAGCCAGAATTCCGCCTTGTCATGGCTCTTCCTGTTGCAGTAGCCACCGTCATCGGCCTAATGGGCTTCGGCTGGTCCGCCCAAGAGCACGATGCCTGGATCGTTCCAACATTATTCTTCGGGGTTATCTCCTTCGGCTGCTCTCTTGGCTCTACAACCGCCATCACCTTCTGTGTTGACAGTTACCGGCAATACGCTGGCGAAGCACTCGTCACACTCAATTTCAGCAAGAATATATTCCATGGACTAGTATTTAGTCTCTTCTTTGCCAATTGGCTGGAGAAGGATGGGTCCAGGACAGTGTTCATTTGGCTCGGCGTTATCCAGTTGGTTCTTATGGCGTTTTCGATACCCATGTATATTTTTGGCAAGAGGGCGAGGATGTGGACTGTGAGGCAGAACTTCATGGAAAAGTTTTAGGCTTGGATTTCCTCTTGCTTTGCTTTTATTTTGCTCTGATTGATTGATTGCATTTGACGGTATAGGTTTGCCCTTGCTCTTTACATTACAAGTGAGGCGTTTTTGGATAGCATGGGATGGGAAGGATTGGACGCACATAGGATTAGGTTGGATGCACATACAGCTGGAAGTGAAGCCGTTAAACGCAGCCTCTTTCCGTAGATTGAGTGCTGTCACGTTATGAATCTCTGGCTTTGGCCTCCTCTACCTAAGAATTAAATGAAATTGGATTATCTCTCACTCACTCTCACTCCATACTTAGACGCGCACGAAAATTGCCGTTCTGGGAAGTATAAAGTTGTGAGAAGAAGCTGTTTCCAATTCTTTATAGCGAGAAAATGACAGAAGAAAACGAAGTTAATCTTTTGACATCATATCGCAAGCAACTTAGACCACACAATCTGTAAAAACGCAAGAGCGACCCTAGTCCGTGCCAACCTAGGTAATTTGCGCCGAATCTTTACCTGTGTTCATTCCAACGCGGTTAGTCACCGTCGCCGCTCTACTCAGGCGCTGCTCATCCTCTGCTCAGGTTGCTCAGTCAAATCATGATCTACTTACTATTCGGTTCTGCCGTGCGAAAGTTGAAGTTGTCAATTTTACACGACTATGTTTCGGGGGGCCAAATCAGCTCCTAGGGAGCTCAAACATGATCCCCCTAAAATACATCCTTCGATCTCTTAAGACAAATTCTTCGCACTACTGTAGTGCTTTGGAACCCAGTTCGGCTGCCACTCACTCTAAACCTCCCCATACGCTGCCGCCCGAAGCTATTGTTAGCATTTGGAGTACACTAATGGCGAGTATATCCATTTGAAAGACTACACCTCGAAGTGACTGCGAGCTGGCTAGATATGCTCGGTGAATAGAGGCCTCGAGATCTCATTTTATTTTGTGAAGCAGAATCTCAAAACACTCAATAATGATATGGTCCTGTTCGAGGAGGGATTTGAATTCCCTTCTAGTTTATTTAAAACTAATAGCAAGCATCATAACAAAGTTGAAAAGTCTCAAGCTCGCTATGTCAATGGCCAGCTTAAATATTAGAGAAAGTCTCAGGGACGAAGCTCAAGTCTCGTCTCGACAATCTCATACGGTGAGTCAAGATCTAATGACCCTCAAAAATTCAATCGTTAATGCTTGAAAGGAGTTCTAAAAACACGGACTTTGGATCCGCATGGTCACGTGGTGTTACGGAAAAGCTACTTTTCCGGCTAGTTGAGATCCCAATTCGAGTCATCGTCCCTACCTTTTATATTGCATTGTTTTCCCACCATCTCGCCTGCTTCTTGTGCTACGGACTACACACAAGCAGAATCTATTTCGCGCGACTTTGGCGAAGGACATTCTGCATCCTTCATCCGTCACACTTTCTAACCTAAGGCCGGTCAAAGTTTGCGTATACCTGCGACAAATTGCAGTCAAGAAGGTCCATTACCTTTGGGTGCGACAGCAGGCCCTCGAGCCGTTGTGACACCTCGGCGCTCAGTCTAGGGATCGAGGTTCACGATTCAGGGGCCGAAACAAGACTCTAGGAAATATTCCCAAACATCAAGTCCAGAGGAACATTAAGATTAGACAGACGATTTGCGAGTCGACTATGGACGTATTACTACTCCTCTCACCAGAAGTCGTCGCAGAGGTGAGGGAGGACCTCAGACGAGACTGGTTCATAACAGAAAATGACGAATATCGACTTGAGCTCGAGCATATCTGGTCACTTCCCAATCCACTTCACCCCAATCATAAAATGCTTGAACTCGACAGCATCCAGAATCCCCGAAAACGAGGCCGTGAAATACCGTACATCGATACATGGAAGGAATACCTATTCTACAACAAAACCACAGTATTCTACTGGACTCAGTCAGCAACCAACATGGTCGGCCGTAATGGGCCGGTGATCCTAGGTGGTATCTGGAATGCTTGGTCCGATGCTCTAGGTAGGGCGCCACAAATACAACTTGACGAATTCTTTGCTGTTCCCGTAAGCGTTAAGGAAGAATATGCAAAGACAGTCCCAGGGATACTACGAGCGCACGGACACATTTGCGCTCAGGTTCGAAAGACGGTAAAAGAAAACAATAGAGCTAATGCCCTTATCAAATTGTGCAAGCCCTGGCCGAACCCAAGGTACTTCAAACTACATCCAATTTGCGAAGCACTTATAGTAGTGTTCGACGAGTACAAGTCCGTGGCCACTGAGAAGCACGCAGACGGCTTCCGTCACTACGACGACGTTGCCCAGAACCAGAGCATTATATTAACCCGAACGGGTCACGAAAATGGGCTTAGCGCACCTATTAGCTTCGAGTCTTTAAAGGGTAAAGCCTTACCTCTCGCAAGAAGTGAAGATATGGGAACTATCGATGTTATTCGAATCCCTCTACAAGTTGGCGTCCATTTTGTGGCTAACCTTCTACTACGTGAAGAAGCCGCATTTCCGGAATCCGTTGTGACAGGACCTCATATATCGAGGGAACCAGATCATCCGTTTATGAAGTGGGAGAGAGAAGCGCAGGATTATGGAGAAGAACGATTAGCGTATGCACAGGCACAAGGCAAGATCGAACCATTTACAACAGTAGCAGCTGTGAAGAAGGCCGTGCTGCACCACAGGGTTGACATATATCCCCTAGAAAACTATGCTCCGTATCCTTTTAGGCTTGGTTGGGTCTGAGATTCATGCCACCCTGACGGCATCCTATCTGCAGTCTAAGGTCGTATACGACAAATATTGCTTTGTCTTGCGACGTCTACTTCTAAGCAATGTCCAGCAAGAGTGCCCGAGATAGGGCAAGGAGATTGGTTTTGAGAGCAATGACGGGGATACACAAGACATTATGGTCGTTTGTCGTTGCGATTGAGGCAGAAATACTTATTGTAAGATTTCAATAGCCTGACTTTTCGGTTACTGTTCAGCTAACGTGCCCACGAGTCAATAGCTTTAGTGCCGAATGGTCGGTTTTCGATGGGCTATCATAGCGGACCGGTACAACTCACCCATACCAAATGAACTTATTCATGCTAAGCCAGGTGGTAATGTGCTGTAAAGGTGAGGCTGGATGTGTAGGATGGCGTTTTCTGGGGTGCGTTTCGGTGCTTTCGGGCTACTACTTGGAGGGTTTAGGTCTTTGCAGCGTGAGACTTTTCAAATAAATCATCTCTGTATTTTACCCGCCCAGACCGGCTCGCAAGAGCCAGCTGCGTTACTATGAAGTTTTCTCGGCAAGGTCTGCAGATAGCAGAGTAGAATCAAATCATGACTAAAATTCCGCGGGTCTGCTTTGAGCCTTCAGCCGTCTTTCAAAGTACTGCAAATCTGTTGGCTCCTTGCCCACGTTGCCTTTGCCAGTCCGTCTCGGTGGAATTTCAGCACAGTTCTTTGTTAAAGTCCCAAGCAAATCGAAGCCATTCTGTCTGTCCCTTCATCGTCATTTCAATTTGCAGGTCTCTTCAAATGGCGTTGGACTTTTCTTTTCTCGACTCTCAGATGATCTCCAGGCTGTTGAGCTAGCCCTTTAATACAAAACATTTCCTCGGCGCAATCTCGCTTCTGCATGCATCTCACGACGGCCAACGGTAACAGAAGACACTCATCAACCCCTCGATCCATGAATTGCTGCCGAGATAACTCTGCTAGTCTTGCTCGTATCAGGAAGATGGTTCCCAAGGCTCCGTGCCCGAAGTGCTGATATCATGCAATATCTACTCTGTATAAATGCCTAGGAAACACACCAGCTGTTGTACCCCTCACAGCCCTTGATACCGCGGCGGAGTTATGCTAATGTTACCTGATATTACACGATATCCCGTTTAGAGAAGCACGGAGTATTGTATTCCCCTTGCTTATTGTAACTTCGCTGCTGGGAAGACTGTGCCTCGTTTTGCATAAATGGTAGAACGCCTAGAAGGAGCCCCAGACGCTGACGGACTCAAGGATTTGTAGTGCCGTATTTTTTGTGCATTTTTTGATAATATACAGAATCATTTCGCCTACTATCGCGGGGCAATTTGTGTGTGTATTTGAGCGCGAGCTCTTGTAGTATTAAAGTTGAATAAGTATTGAAGTCATACATTTGTATGCGATGACGATGATTAGTGCTATTCGGGAAGTTGTGAGGCTGAATAACCTTAACCCAGTCACGTGTGCCTGGACCAGAGGGGATCTAAATCGGCTCCGGCAGGGGCCCTTGATGAGTTTGATAGGAGAGCGAGAACGGATACTATTACGATATCTTGATAGGTTTAAAGAGGTGGCTGTGTTCTAGACCAGCAAGCATCAGCAAGATTTATATTTAGATAACTTGGAAACTGTAACCGATTCTCCAAGGGAGCCAGAAGAGGATCCCCCTAAGCATGATCCAGCTGACTTATCAGCATGCTCAGGGCTCAAGACTCGGCTAAAGGTTAGAGCAGCGACTGCTCCGGTCCAAAGACGGAAGTGGGCTTTGGAGAGGTCCAGATTCGGCGCAGATTATATGGGTAGTTCAACTCTAATCCTTCAATCTTCGTTCCACATTCGGTTAGTAGGCATAGCCGCTTCTACTCAGGCGCTAATCACCTTCGGCTCACCCTCGGCTCAGCCAGCTCACCTGAGCTATCTGAGCAACCTGAGTAGTCCCTGAGCAGGCCCTGAACATTCCCTGAGCAGGCCCTGAGTAGTCCCTAAGCAACCTAAGTAATAATCTATAATAAGTTAATATTGTATAAGAATACTTAAGGCTATAAGATATATTAAAAGAAATACTAAGTTTTTATATATTATGTGAGGTGGTTATATGGTAGGCAAGAGAATAATCAATGTGTTGTGGCAGCAATGATTGATTCAATACAGAACTAATCTCTGGCTCTCCTCAGGGGTCCAGGAGAACCTCCTATTAATGGAAGGCTTGAGTGACGTATGATATAAGTAATTTACGTAGCATGCGCATATCAATGATACCAAAATGATGCAATAGGTGTAGCTGATCATCCTGATCGATGCCGTTCAGCCGTGTTGAAGTGTGTGCCTGGCAACCTGAGGCTCCTATGGCACCCAGCACTTGTTTCAAGCACGTCTCACTTGTAGTCCAGATATGTGGCCCGATGTCCTCATAGTTTACTCGATACAGTTGACAATACACTTGATTACCCTAATTGAGTCCTATAGACGATCTCCGTGATCCTATTGCTTGTATTGATGATACCACTCATCCGGCTAGCTGGAGTCGACAACTCTAATAAGCCGAGGATACATGTGCTGTCACAGATCTGGTTCAGAGGTCTGGTCAGGGCCGATCACGTGACCTTATATCGTATATAACCTCGTTTCAGACCTCGTCTGAGCTCTTTACTTTAGTATTCTAAGCAATAGATCTACTTTGCTGTTAGTCTGTCACATGTGCCAGTCACATGACCGCCTAATCACATCACATATTATTAATCTAGTAATAAAATATATTTCGAGGTTAAGAAAAGATATTAATAATCTTTATAAGGATATAAATAACATGACGATAGTAGCTTATTAGTTAGATATCACGTGAATAGGCTTTAGCTTTTCTAATTAAGCTAGCTTATTTCTCTATATTTTTAAACCTCCTATTCTAATATAGCTTTATACTTTAGATAACTTAATAACGATTAGCTTAGCCCTTATATTTAAGACCTTATATTAATTATATTATCCCTGAGACTGGAATTGTCACGACCTGTGACAAATCACATGATGAGATCGGCGGGTCGAGGGGTCGACTGTCGGTATTCCGATCTCATGATCACCTGATCATATACGACTACCATCTTATAGCTATATAGTTTTCCTTTGTAGAGCTGCGTGCTCAACTTACTTACTTATATTCTTATATCTTAGCAAGATAACATTCTACACCGATTGCTTGACGCTTTACAGACTAAGTAAACCCTTCCACGTGATATAGCATATCACCTGATCGTTAGAACGTTGCAGTAATCGTTATAGTAGCTACCTATGATTTTCACTTCTCTCTAGGCTTAGTGTCATCAATGAATCGTCTCGTGAACAAGTCGATATGGAATCTCTTGGCAACATATGAGAGAGTTAACGTGCTTTCTAATTAGGCTTTGGATTCATCCCCTACATGTTTCAAGGTTATGAGATGTTACAGCTCTGCAAAGGCACGGGGGCCCTGACGTCACGTGGGGACGTATTTGCAGGTCTGTGACATGAGACCTTAATCTCTTTGAACCTCTTTGGATCGCAGAGATAGAATTCCCTTGACTCCGCAATTAACAGATCCCAAGGTGTTTGGCTCGTTGGCCCGCCTTCCGCCATGCCTATTCTCAATACTGTGAACACCGCGAGCGATGCCATGCTGCCTTTGAGTACTTTTCCAATAGCCTCAATCGACGACTGCGTTGCTCTATGGCCCCGCTCCTCTTCTCGCCACTTCGATTCTAGCTTTCGACTTATCTTCAGTTGTTCCTCAATCCTAGCAATACCAACATCCAGCAGCTCCCTCCGCTCACCGAGCCTACCTACTTCCTCCGCCAAATTGTCGTTAAGGGATGCGATACTGCCATCAATTCTAGATTTCAGCTTCGAGTGAAGGATACCGAGATGCTTTCTCGCCTCGGCTCGATCTTCGACAGAAAGACTGTCGAGCTGACTCTTCCTGGTCGTGGGTCGATATGAAGACATCTTCGCAGATTGTATCTGGTGAGCGGGTTCTGAATCTTCATCTGCCGTCAGTCTTTTGAGCTCGACAAGACTATTCTTGATAGCATTTTTGCGCTGGAAGTCCACGTCGACAGCAGCTAACGTCTCTCTACAGATCTCAAGAAGGAGCGTAACTTCCTCGTCCAGGCCATCGAAATGGCTCCTGAATTTGGACCATGGAATGCTTGAATAACCGCTGTGTAGGAGTAGCTGCGGGATCATCCGAGCAGCTCCTTGGCCGAATGCATAGCACAAGAAGCCTGGCCTGCCGAAGTATGCCCCGTTTGTCTTTATCTTTGACATGGGGATGTAGTCCAGCTTGGCGAATTTCCGGTCCTGCAACAGGTCCTTGAGTTTCTGCTGCAGCAGACCAATTGAAGATTCAGTACTCTTGATCTTCTCGTCGATCGCCTCGATCTCCTTCACTGTGCTTGAATATTCTTCCCACGTCTCGTCTTTTTCCTCTTTGGTTTTTTGAAGCTCGTCTGCCTTGTGTTCTTTCTGCCATCCCATCAGAGTGATGGTTCCACTAG
This sequence comes from Cudoniella acicularis, assembly GCA_013054445.1. Classification (NCBI taxonomy): domain Eukaryota; kingdom Fungi; phylum Ascomycota; class Leotiomycetes; order Helotiales; family Helotiaceae; genus Cudoniella; species Cudoniella acicularis. The sequence goes on along the minus strand of JAAMPI010000642.1, from coordinate 14,293 downwards.
CGGAATTTCCCCACTCTGCTTTTAGCGTGGCCGAGCAATTGTTTGTGCCGGTCACTGTTCCGTACGGACCGTACCACGTTGCACTTCCCGCCGGCGAGAGTTTATACTCGCGGATTGGCACTTTCGACGAGACGTTGAAATGAAGCCTCACAGAGGAAAACAAATGAGCATCATCATGGAGATACTGACTGTTAATCTCGACGAGGTCGGTGGTGTTTAAATTATCATATCGAGCCCGAGCTTCTGTGTAGTTGCTGTGTTGCACGCTTTTTCTGGTATTTAGCGGCCGCTTTGAAGATTGGAGGCTGGAAATAGAGGCCCTCAATCCCGAGAGCTCTTTCTCCCATGAGCGCTCAAGTATATCGAGGCTCTGTTGGAGGCCTTGGTCCATAGACCGATGAGCTGCTGACTTGGGGTAACGAAGTTTAGACGTTGGTTGACCTTTTTCCTTTGCGAGAGAGCCGAGGAGCTCGGAAATCGCGAGGTTTGCGAAGTGCACACTGATTGGGTCATCTTCTATTGGTAGATTGTCAATTCTGTGATGCTTTGCCTGCCCGGGTTTAATTCCAAATGTACGTCCAATCTCAAAAGGGCGGTTTACAGCTCTGTCTTCGAACATATTCTCCACGTTGACATATGTATGCGCGAAGTGGTAAGATGCATTCAACTTGCACTGCTCAAAGATTTCCATGTATTGCCGAGTAAGGTCTTGCGTAGCGTTTCCGAGAGTGTTCTCCAGACTAAGGACGAAACACACGGAATGCACCTTCGGGATATCACCAAGCGCTTTGAGAACTGCGAGTTTGTGAGTCTCGTCCACCGTTTTCATTTGCGACCCGCCATGGTCGCCACGTTCCTTGGATCTATTTTCTGCTTCAATCGAATTATCGGAGTCGTCCAATCCAGGGGTGTCGAGCATAAGTAAGTGGATATGCTGACCCGTGGGCCTGGACCCTAGCTCGTATTCCTCCTCGTAAAGATCCGTGTCTTTCTCCACATCCAGGATTTTGCCCGCACTGTCTTTCAGGAAATGCTGTTTTATGTCGATAACCACTTTGTAGGATGAGACTTCCTTCGTCGTTGAACTGTTTCCAGATCCAACTTCCACTTTTTGCGCCTCATCGGTATAGCCCCCATACTTGAAGATGGATCTGATCATGGAGCTCTTTCCATTTTGGGTACATCCCACAAAGACAACGACCTTTTGTTCTTGTCCGCATTTGCAACCTTGTAGAGAGCTCACTGGCACCCGGCATTTCGGCTTCGAATTTGGTGAGGGAGTTACCACAAGACTCTGCGTTTGCTGGGAAACGTTTATGATCCGTTTAAGCTCTTTTCCCTGGAGGCTAGCCATGAGTGATGTAGGGGGTCTCGACAGTCAACGCGTCTGAATGTTGTAACGGCGAGGCTACCAAATTCTTTGAGTGATTGCATTCCTTTGCCAGAAAGGAAAATGAAATATGGCAACATCCCCTTCACTCGCGATGACATCCAGCTTCTCGTTAAAGTTGACTTGATAGGGTGTGAATTGGTGGCTGCTCCGCGTTCCAAGATGGGAACGCCGCCATGTGGGAGATCACCCACATCACACATTAGTCTCAGTCTAGGCCCTCTGCTCAGAATAGCCCTCAACTGTTTGACCCTAGTGGTTGCTCGGCTGTTTCCGGTGGCTGAATGAGGCGTCGTTGTGCCAAACTGTAGAGCCTCGTATGAGAGCATTACAGTAGCCTTACAACTCGAAACTTCTCAATCTTAACCAGCCAATTCCTCCCTCAAAACGTAGCCCGATTCCCATATAATAGACTCTGTCAAAACCTTACAGCTGAATTCAATCGAACAAGATGTACGGACTCGACGAGGACTCGTCCGCAGGACCCTCCGAGGAGCCTCCTCAGTACGATCCAAGCACAGCGCCTCCAGAGGCAGTTCTCTCTGACGAGAAAATGAAAGCCAGCATACCTCAGGAAGAGCTGCCAATCAATGTTCTCATTATTGGTGAAACACAAAATGGCAAAAGCACTATGATCAAACAACTTGGAAGATACGCAGGCGTGCCAGAGATTGATGTCAACATCGGCATGGGTATATTTTCTCAATATTGCGTCTTGTTCTCTGTAAGATATACTAACATTGCTTAGGAAATGTTTCTTGTACTACAACTGTGGGCCAATATCACCTGTCTAGCGCCTTGCGTAGATACTACTTGAACGACTATAATGGGAGGGAGATCAAAAAAATGTCATTCTCCGATCTTGTCGATCTCACAGAAGATGACGCCGAGGTCGTGGCAGCAGAGCCTGAGAACGAAGGGAAGAAGGTCAAATTCTCATTCATTGACACCCCTGGTCTCGACGATTCTGACGGGAATGATATGGCCATCATGGCTGACATCGTTGGTCGTGTCGGCGAATTGGACCATCTCAATGCCGTAATCTACGTGCGAAATATGTCCAGACCGTTCGGTGCTTCTTTCCTCCGTTTCTTCGACTACATCCAACGATCGATGCCAACTCTTGCCCAAGGGCTGATCATAGTTCACAGTGGTTACACTGTCGAAAAAGTGGACGAATTTCTCTCCCAAAGGAAGGATATTTCCAAACTCCGTAAGGAAGCTTTCGTCAAGGCGACAAACCTCAAGGTTGACCTTTCGCATTTCTTCATGGACAACAATCCCGATGAGACTTCTCCGTTCGCGATAACAGAGTCATTTAACGCTATATTCCGTCTTCTTACGCTCATTTCGGTCCAAAGGCCTCTCCCCACGTCGGGACTGAAGTTACTCAAGACCCCGAACATGTGGAACGTTGACGTTCATATCTTGTACTCCCTGGAACAACTGCACAATCACTTGAAAGACGCTTGGAATGACGAGGTTACAAAAGTCAGCAAAGCCAACGCACAGATTATGAAAACGTCTCGAGAGATCCAACGCCTCGCATCCAAATTGAGGGCCTTTCAGGAACAACTTGCTGAGATCGACAACAACTCCAGCATCAATCTTGGAACCAAGACTACGTCCAGAGATTACAACTTCTTCAAGAATTTCCTTGTGAAAGGCGATTTGTGGCTAGACGATGAAAGGGTCACATTCGATGCTGATTGCCCCATTTCTAAGGTCGAGAAAACAGCCACTGGAGGATCAAAATGGCTGGAAGAAGATCTGCGCGGTACGAGCTGGCGTGCGACTCTGACGGCAGGTGCATTCCGAAGCATTAATGGCTCTGCAACACTTTACACCACAAGCAGACTCAAGCATCGACGGGAGATTGAGATGCTGAAGGATTCTATCATTGACACTTTGAGGTCGAAGGAATTCCATGAGGAGACTTTGAGGGAATCTGGGACTGGCGATATGGACATGAAGGCTGAGAAGCTAGGTCAAGATGTCGAGAGATGTGCTGGAGTCATTGAAGTCATCAAGCGGGAGACATTTGACGTGACACTATGGCCTATTCTGAAGTGCTTCTATGTCAGCCATGGACAGCTAACCAGGGATCACATTCGAGATTTTGTGGAGGTTTACGACCGTGCGATTGCTGAATTACTTTAAATGCGTTCATTTATTCTGTTTGTAGAAATTTAGGATGGCAAAGAGGAAGTGGATTCAGAAACAATAAATTACGAGTAGCTAGTTGCAGCGAAACAGGACATCTTATCAAGAAATTCAATAGTCAGGAACCCTCAAGACATACTTCATCGGCTTCACCAACTCCGGATTCGTCACAGTGATCATATTCAACAAATCCGTTGTGGATATCTTCGACGGGCTCTTAGAGTACCTTGCTCTTGACGCCTCGTCAAAACTTTTGTCCAGAGGCGGACTCTCGGCGCCAAGGATCTCCTGCAAATTCTTGCTCGCTGTGATCCAATCCACCAGGTTATCCAACTTCGTGTTCCCCGGACCTGCCTTATTTTCCACCAATTCTAACGTCTTTTGTTCGTTTTCAGCGAGGCTGGCTTTGGCACGACGGAGCTGAGATCGGAGGGATGAGATAGTATCTCTATGATACACGCGATTCGTGGTAAAGCTTCGAGCGGTAAGTCGTGGCAGCTTGCCTGGTTTAGCCTGGTAGTGGCCTGTCCAAGAATTGTCGCCATGGTCGAAGGTGTGTGATGTCCACTTGTCATTCACGCCATCTGAAGGCTCTACCTGGTACTCCTTGTAGTCGGGCTCCTTGATGTAATACGCATTCTTGATCTTGATGCGAAACGCCCATTTTGCGATGAGAGCGGGCGCAGATGCGTCATCCGACGTAGTGTACTTGTTGATCATATACTCGGAGTCGTTGTCGTATCGCTCTAACTCTGCCTCAAGTCGAGTGATGTCATCGGAGAGTTCCTGGTGCGTTTGCTCGAAGTAGCTTCGAAGTTGCTCGTCTTTTGAAACGGTTTTGAGGACTTCCCGCTTTTCCAATTCCCACTGGTTGATCGCAAAACCAAGGTATGATTGAAGCGTCTTGTCAATGGCAATCATATTCTCGTTTTTGATCAGACTCATTTGCCCAATTTCCATTGGCTTTGAGTTAGCCCAAAAGTTCAGTATATCACTGATGGTGTTGCATGACACCAGTTCGTCGAACATGAAATTTCTTTTCGGCTTGTTATCAATGAAGAAATGCGTTGGGTTTCGCCCAAGAATTTTGGCAAACTCAGCACGCCTCTCTTTGATGATTCGAATTTTCGCTGTTTCAGTGCTCCCCAAGAGTTGCTCCCGAATTAAGTGCTGCCGTTTTGATGCCCAGTTGGTGACGCTGAAATTCGTGTTGATGACCGAAAGTCCTCCAAAAAGATTCGGCATACATCGTTCATAGTCCTTCAGTGTCTTCTGAAAACTGTACGAGAAAGAGCCATTCGCGTTGTAGACGAGTGCGAGAGCATCGATTTCCCTTTCCCACTTCACCGGTGATTGTGCCAGCCTATTTAGAGTACTCAGAACATCTTCCATATTCTCGTAATCTTTTCCTTCACTGTCGTCTAAACCAGGAGTATCGATCAGACGCAATTTTATGACAGGACCGTGACGTCTACGAGGTCGAATGGCATATTTCGTCCTAGTCTGTTTCTTCCACCAAGCACCGCCGAGGAATTTCTCCTCGTCATCGAGGTCGGGAATATCGTAATCTCGTTCGTCTCCAATAGTGACCAGCTTGTAATCCGTCAACGGAACTTCAAAGTTGTAGATGGCACAACGATACGTGCACTTGAAGTTGCCATCTCCTTCTTCGGCAAGGTCGATCGGGCTGACAGCAAGATTGACAAGTCTGTTGATAAAGGTACTTTTGCCATTCTGCGAAGGTCCAATGACCAGAACTGACAGAGGCTCATCTTGCTTATCCATTATAATCGCACTGCATAGTACTGAAAATATTTCGTCCGAAAGTTAGGATGGGTGCTTCGAGTGTGGTACTCTTCTGATGGCATCAGGACTGGACTGCCGTTATCTAAGACTGAATGCATTAATTAAGCCACTATCACAAAGTCGAGGGCCTGGGAGCCGGCTGTGGTTTTGCATACTATACGAATATTTGCGTGCCGCGTGCGGCTGATGGTCAACTGAGTGCAGTCTGAAATAAAAACAAACCTGAAAGATGAATAGCAACTGAGAGGGTAGCGCGAAAGCCACAAATCCGTGTAGACCTGCCACCATTTCTCTTTGAGTGATTTAAGAGGTTCTGCGAAGCTCTCGACCAAATAAAAATCAAGATGTGGCTGAAAAGTCCGCCTGACTGAGGGATATTCCGCGTACCTTCGGGATCCAGACTCCCTCATGACAGACCTAAAATTAGATCAGCCGTAGGGTCAAATTTCATGGCTGATATCTCTCGTGTTACCGCCAAATTTCTTTTGCAAACAGCTACCTTGAAATTATGCATGCCTTCGCAGTGCCATTTTGAGCAAATGAAGCTCCCCCCAACATCCAAGCAGCTGAGCGATCTTTTAATATTGCTCTGGATGGCCGTCCTCGCGCCCTACCCTTTGATCTCAACCTGAAAATGTCTTCATACGACCCAAAAACCCGGCTAAAGGAGTACCACATTACACTGAAACGTGTTCTCCGCGATGTTCAGGGCAGCCTCCGGTTGAAGGTTGGTGTGAACAAATCGGAACGTTCTTCGGAAACAACCAGCCTTGCAAAGAACGAGCAGGAGCTACCGGTACTCCGCACAAGTATCAAAGAAAAAACAGAAAGGCTCAGGTTTCTTCGGACCCCCAATGTTCTCGTTGAGCAGGAAATAGAAGGAAACTGCCGTTCACACACTCAGAAGGGCCTACGACCCACCCCAAATTTTCACTTCAACCTATCAACGCAGTTTCCAATCCGGGGTTGTGAGACTTTCGAGAACAAGGGCTGTGTATGGAAAACCAAACTATGTCCTGAAGGTGGAAAAACTTTCGTAGGAGAGGTGAAAACAAAGCCTTTCAAAGATGCCAATGTCACGGTCTTACTTTATGGCTGGAGGAATGAAATGTCAACGTTGGAAATCAACCATCTAGAGGACACTCTCACAACTCTGGAATGTCTTCGAGTCGGGTTGGAGACGGGCATCAAAACCTCGAAAGAAGTTATGAAGAAGCTGGCCGAAGAACGATCCGGACTCCAGTCGAAACAAGATGAATGCATCAAAGATCTTGCTGTTATCGAAAAATCCGATCTGGTTGAAGACATCGCACAGGAAATTCTTGAGATTTTGGAAGCTAAGAGCATTTCACAACTTGCTGTACACTACAAACTTCTTACACGAGTTAACAAAATCGAGGACCAAGCTCCCGCTATGAGCGATGCAGCCATTTGGCTTTTTTCAACTTCGGAGAACGAGATCAAAAATGCTTGGACGGTCTCAGCCATAATGAGAAAAAGATACCTTGATATTTCGCAAGTGACACAGAAATATTCACGGGAGTTCCTTGGCGAACTGAAGAGCCTCTCTGTGAATGGCACGACCTTGGCTAGCCTTCAGACTTTAAAGACTACAGTTGAAAAAAGGAAAGGCTCGAGGAATCGTAAAGTAGAAGCACTTTGTAAGTCGGCGATTGCAGATCTTGAAGTTCTTGAGTTAGATCTTCAAAGTGCTGTGGCGGAGCTGAAATCGGAAGCAGCAAAAGCTGAGAAAATAGCAGAAGCGGAAAGGGGTACAAAGAAGGGGAAGATTGAGGCTGCTTTGAAGGACTTTATTGACTTGACAAAGAATGAAGAGCATGCTCGAGCTGCTGCTGTCGAGGCGGTAAGTCGCGATATGAGGCATATTGGTGTCATCGCGGCACTGAGAACAATGCCGAATACGAGCGATGCCTGGATGTCTGTATATCGAGGGGCACGAGTTGGAATTATTCATGAAAATTAGCTTTTAGATTCTCCGGCAAAACAGTACTAGAAGTGCTTACGACTCGCTCCCTCTGCCACTATACTCTAACGACAAGTCCGAATAAGGAGACGTCAGATCAACGTACTAAAGCGCTAGGAGAGACCATTTTGATCGAATAGAGATCATAAGAGGCAGAATCTCAATACTCACAAATTTCCGCTCAAGAGCTTAGTGAACGACGTAACCATATCATCTTACTCCTACGTAGGACTTCCAGAATAGATGATGATTTCCTTGTCCTTAGTTGTCTCGGGTTCACACTAGCATTCGGCCGTCTTCCCGATAGAGAAAATCATCCGTTAGTAGGATTCGTATATCGGATCCCTGCGCATGTATCAACGAAGAGCCTGTAGGGAAATTCTCGGAGAAGCTTACGCTTCCGAAGAAACCAAGATTCCAGACCTAGACTATCGTTACCTCCTTATATAGAAATTTGCCGTCTCGCTATATTAGCTATAATATGTAGGGTAGATCTATAGAAAGATATCAAGTTATAATATCATCTTTTTTAAGGATGAGTCTAGTGGCGAGGTCAACTCGAACTAGCTATACTTGATAGATAGTAATACGCTCGACTAGACTTTCGAACTAGGGGATACAAGTATCACTAATGTTACAGCTCTACAAAGGCACGAAGGCCCTGACGTCACGTGGGACGTATTTGTAAGAAGGTGCTGATATTACGAAGAAACTAAGCTGAGGAGAGAAGAAGGAGAGGTGGCCCTGAAGAGGCCTTATATATAGGAGGTGAGTGCTGGCAAGCGAGGGCACGTGATAAGGGGTCAGGGGCTACGTCGTAGCCTCCTGTCGTATATAGCGCCACACTGTCTAAGTCTTCTTAGTCGTAAGACTATACGTTAAACTAGGTCTATAATATTATTTAATATATTAAAAGAAGATAAATTATTAATCTTAGAAAAGAATATTATTTTCGCGTATACGACTAATCACTTTAAAACCCCTTAAATATAGTCNTAGGACCGTCCTAGAAACTATCTATAATGTCGTAAGACTCTTACTAGCTAGTAGGGGGTAGTAGAGGGACAAATAGTCGACACGTTAAAGATTGATTAATTGATTAATTGATTGATTTATCCTTTTTACGTCCTTTGTAAGTCAAAGACTATAGTAGGGCGGCTAGGGTTTAAGCCCTAGCGAGTTAATAGTATTTATAAAAGGTAGTAATCTAAGTATTCTAGGGAATAGTAAGGGTCGGGCCTTAAAGATAACAAAGGAAATAATATAAAAGACTAATTAGTCGTCTCTTTCTACTTCCTCTTCTTCCCTACTCTTACTACCCTTTCCCCTCTCTATATACTACTTCCTTATAGCGAATCGGGTCTTTTTAAGGAACTCGAGCGTTGATTAGATACCGTATATTATATATAGAAGGGTATATAGCGATATCGTCGATCCTTCTAGGTCCTTTTTAAGCTTCTTCTAGGGCTCCCACCCTTCTAGGCACGCTAATAACAGGTGCTCTATAGTCTCTTTTTTACTATACCTATAGGTGTCGTTATCTAACTTTTTAATTCGATATAAATAAGACTTTATATAGCTATAGCTAAGTTTAAGTTAGTAGAACAAGCTAGCTAGCTCTCTTTTTATATCGCCTAGGATTTATAGATTTAACCTAGTCTAGTAGGGGAATTACTTAGAATAAGTCCTTAGGTTCTAATTAGCTCGCTCCTTATTACTATATCAGTCTATAGCCTTTTACTATTCTAAAGTACTAATTTGTTATATTAAAAGTCTAAGTAATATAAAGCTAGTCTTTATTAATGTTAAGCTTGATTTAGTGCCTCGCTTAGCTAGCGAATCAGCTTCCTCGTTTCCTTCTATTTTTATATACCCTAGTACCTAATTAAGTATAAGTAAGGCCTCTTTATCGACTATCTTCTATACTACTTTTATTACTCTAATCTAGTAGTCTTAGCCTAGGTTATCGGACGGGTTTTTAAGTATCTATAGTCTAGCTTAATTATTTAAATAGACCTAGATTAATTCGTTTAGTTAGGCCGCTATACTAGTGTGTTTAATAGCCTAGGTAACCCTCTCGAGTTCCCTATTATAGACTAGTTACCTAGTTCCTATATTAAGACTTAATTAATAGGTTATTTACTAGGACTAGTCTAGGTAGCTATATACTACTATTCTAGTGCCTATCTCTACCTCTTTCCTTATAAAAGAAGTGTCTATATATATAGTAGTTATATTTATAAGTTCGAGCTTATTTATATATTTATTATAGGCTTTAATAGTGTCTTCTTTTAAAAGCTTTAAAATAATCACGTAATATAGGGTTATATAGCCCTAGGGTAGGAAAAAATAGTACTAAATCCTTTCTAGGCTATTAGCTAAATAAAGCCTAATAATCGACTTATAAATATATTTAATTTATATAGATAGGTAGTGTTTTAATAGTTTTAGCTTCTTGATTCTGATTAGCTAGTTCTAGACTTTAGCTATTCTAGCTAAGTTATATAAAATTAAGTGATTTATATAATTTTTAATAAAAGTACTTTTAGTTTATATAACTATAGTCAGAGGTTCTTAATTTATTAGATCCTAGTTAGCTACTTAATTTAGCGCTAAACTAGCCTAGGTAAAAGCCTATCTAATATTTTATAATAAAGTTATTAGCTTTTTTTTAATTTATTAATTCTTAGATAGCTATATCTATAGTCTTTAGATTAAGCGAGTCTTATAAAATATCCTTGTTTTCTTTATACTAATTAGTTAGAAGGTCTCTTATTATCTAATCCTTAATAGTTATATATTATAGCGCTAACTTATCTAGGAAAAGGGTTTATATAACTATTTTTATAGAATCTATTAGGCTTTTTAGATTTTAGTCTCTAGTTATATTTAGTTATTTAGCCGCTCTAGTTATATCTAGCTTATAGTTAGTTAAATCTACTAGCTAGTAATAATAAGGGATCGATAATTCGTCTTCTTCTAGTATATTAAGTAGTATTTTAATTATATTAGATAGTGTTTTAATTATATCGATTATATTATCTCTTAGTTATAAGATTAGATAGGTTAGTGATAATTTAAGAGCCTAGAAAGCGTATTGTCTAATTAAGTTGTTTAGTCGAATATTAGGTAATAGTAGTATTAATTCGAGTTCTATAGGTATAATAGGTATAGTTTTAAATATCCCTAATATTTTCTAAAGGCCTAGGTTTTATAGTAGCTAGAGAGGGCCTTTAAATTAGTTTTAGCTATACTATTAGATAATCGATCTATAGTCTAATATATTAGTAATATAGGTAAGATAAAGCTATTATACAGTAGTAGATAATAATCTCTTTTCTAAGTTAGTTAATCTAGCTATTATACAGTAGTAGATAATAATCTCTTTTCTAAGTTAGTTAATCTAGCTATTTAGTAAAAAGCTAACCTTACTTAAGAGACCTTTATAGCTATATACTATTTAAAAGTAAGGTTCTAGTTAAAGTAGATACCTAGCTACTTAACTACTTCTTTAGACTTGATAATCGCTCTGTCTAGTAGTATAATTTTAGCTAGTTTAGTGTCCTTTAAAGTAGTAAAGTAGATTAATTTCGTCTTTGTTAGATTAAACTATATTATGTTCTTAGAAGCTAGCTAATATAGCTTATAGACCTCCTTTTCTAGGATCTTAGTGTTCTTTTTTAGGCTAGTCGATTTAGTAGTAATTAATATATCGTTAACACAGTCACATCTTTTTTACGTAACTCCGGCTTTTATCGTAAGGCTACGGTAGTAAACTAGATAGACACTTAATCAGATTGTATTCCTACTANNNNAAAGCGCGCTAAGCTAGCGCTAAAGCTTCGCGAACGCGACGCGATTCCGACTAAAATGGCCGAAAATCGCCTCCCAGGGACACCACCACCACCACCACTACCCAACCAATCAGGAAGCGCCCAGGACGACGATATAGATATTATCGACCAGATCGTAATACCTCCTACCCCACAGCCAAATCGCATCACAGGCCTCGACGGCTCTCGATATCACTTCGAGTTTACCTCACCCAACCACCTTAGCCGCCTACCCCCTATTCAGAAGCAGAGTTTTCACCTGAACCAGGGGGGCGACCCGATTAGGAAGCGCCCCCTAGACCGTGCAGAGGACCAATCAAACAAGCGAACCTCTCTTTCCCAAATCGGCAATACCCCTGGGCCCCTTATTCTAGAAGCGAGAGACCTTCTAGTAAAAGCCGCAGGATTAGCTAAATCCCACGACGAGCAGTCTAGAATCCTCGATCTCCTAGAGATATTCCGAGACTATACCGAAAAGGGAAAGGTCTACACCACCTCTAAGATTATCGCCTCCCAGGTGGCTAATCTAGAGTCTACTACACGCAAAATCGAGTCTAAAACTAAGGAACTGGCAAAGGCTACTATAAAGCCACCGACTATCGCACAGATCGCTTCGATCGACCTAGAACCTACTACGAATACGGCTACACCTCAGGAATGGACGCTAGTCGAAAAGAAAAAGAACTAACCAAAAAAAGGCAACTTCAGAACAGACTAGCAAAGACGACTTATTCTGATCCAATCAGGGGGCCAGATTCCTGAATTTAGCCCCTTTTCCATACGAAACAAGCTTAATCAAGCCTTCCTAGATAAAGGATTCAAGGACCCAGTTGTTGCTAGCGTCATAAGGTCCCTCGGTCAGAATATTATAGTCACTATAACCCCTGTCTTTACTGCTGAATTCCTGATCGAAAAGAAGGCTATATGGGACGATATTATCCCCTATTCTAGCTTTTAAAAAGACGAACCCTGGTATAAAGTGATACTACACGGCATCCTAGTATCGGACTTTAATAACCCCGACGGTATGAGCCTTATTATCGACGAGATTCGCACCTTTAATAAAGGTTTTAACCTAATCGGCACTCCTTACTAGATATCATCAGAGGAAAAAAAGACGATTTAACTAATCAGGATTAGTAGCAGTAGCTTTTACGACAGAAGAAGAAGCGATCCGAGCTATTAGGGGACGCCTCTATATCGTAGGGATTAGCGTACGAGTAGAAAAGCTATATTCTACAGCGCCGACTACACAGTGTAGGAATTGTCAAGGATTAGGCCACTTAGACTCCTGGTGTAAAAGGGAACCTATTTGTAGGCTATGTAGTGCCTAACATCACACTAGCCAACACTATTGCTCGATCTGCCAGGCAAAAGCCACTATATACCCTCATCTAGAGGCTAAGTATGCTAACTATAAGGGAAACCACACGGCAAATACGAAGACCTACGAGATATTACTAGCTACCACGACTAAGACGCCAAAAACAACTACTATATGATTTATAGTAATATAAAGATCCTATAAGCGAACCTTAATCGAAGCTCGACAGCCATTAAGAGTATACTATAGATAGTAGTCGAACTTAAAGTCGATATATTACTTATCCAGGAACCCTATATTATCTACTCAGACGACTTTAGTATAGCTAGGTCCACGGCACATACTAGCTTTACTTAGATCCTACCTAAATATAGTGGCTTCCGACCTCGAACCCTTATATATATCTCAAAATCACTTCTACCTATAGCGAGTATATCCTCACTTTCGCCACTAGACCTAGACCTCTTAATCATCGATATTATAAAAGGAGACAGTAAAATCCAACTTCTTAATATCTATAATAAGAAGAACCAACACCTAGACGATTCTATGCCTACGATCCAACGACTTCTATTCGACCAACAATTACCACTACACGCGATATTAGCGGGCGACTTTAATACCTACCACCCCTGGTAGGACCCACTAGCAAAGCCCTCCCTAGGAGCCGAACTATTAGTTAAGTGGTTTAAGAATCAAGACCTAGAACTAATAAATAAACCCGGAAAAGGCACCTTCTACAGGTCAAATATGGCTAGGCCAAGCGTCCTCGATTTAACCCTAGCTACTAAGGCAATAGCCAATAATATCGAAGACTAGCAAATAATCGACCACCTTAGGTCCGACCACTACGGACTACACTTCACTATTATAGGCAGCGGGAACCCCCTAATCGATAACCCTGCCTTTAATATCCACTTCCGTATAGAGGAAGCTAACTAGGACCGATTTACGACGCTTATACGGGCAAATATATCAAAGTCGCCTATATTTAGCTCGGATAAATTCCAAAAAATCAAAGAATCAGTTAAATCAATCGACCTACTTCGAAACCCATTAAAATCACTCACTTTTACCCAGAAAAGCCCAGATACGGCCCAGACAGCTAGTTATAGCCTAGATATAACTAGAGCGGCAAAACAGCAAAATACGACTAAAAGCACTTTTCAAAAAAACTCGATATCTTCTACGGAAAAGGTCGTAGAGACTTCTACCCAAGCTAGTTTAGCGCCAAATCACGTGACTATACAGGATCGGACGATAGAAGACTCCCTGACTAATCAGCGTGGAGAAAGCAGGGATATTCTAGAGAACTCGCTTAATCCAGGGGCTTTAACCGTTCTAGCTAATCGACGACCAACAAGCCAAAAGGTCGTAGAAGAGTCTACCCAGGCTTATACAACCCAGTCTTACCTAGGAACCCAGGATCCGACGAATCAGGAGCGAGAGAACGATAATAGGACCGACGACTTTATAGTTACTGAGTTCCTAGATTCAGCTACCCTAGAACTCACCCAGGCCATTATTAACGCAGCAAAATCAAGCATTCCAGTCAGTAAGCCAGGGGCAAAGCCAAAGCCATGGTGGTCACCTGACCTAAAGCTTCTAAGGAAGGATATAATAAAAAAAGCAAAGATCGATTAATTACGATAATATCGAATCGACCCAGGACTATCTAAAAGCAAAGAACACCTACTTCCAGGCGATAAAGTCAGCTAAGCGAGACCACTAGAATGCCTTCCTAGAAAAGGGAGACTCGAAATCTATATTCAAGGCGCTAAAATATACGAATT
>JAAMPI010000641.1:0-29599 GCA_013054445.1 Cudoniella acicularis | reverse complement strand
CGCGTGGCGCCATTATAAGGGTTGTTTGTCTTGTTGTTGGTATCGTGGGTTCGTATAACCGTTATACGGATGATTCGTCGTCGGGTGGGATATTCTAAAGGCCTTCCCAGGCAAGAGAGGAGAGTTTAGTCTAATGTTACGGCTCTGTAAAGGCACTAGGGCCCTGACGTCACGTGGGGACGTATTTGTAAGAAGGTGCTATATTATCGAAGAGACTAAACTAAGGAGAGAAGAAGAGGTTCTCCCGGAGGGAGAAGCTCTATTTAACTATACAAATAGCGCTAGTAAGCGAAGTAGTCCGTAAGCGACTCCCCCGGATAGTGAGTCACTCGGTCAGTCGTTAAGCTATTAAATCGACTATCGATCAGAAGGACAGGCTATTATCAAGTCATTGAATCGACGAGCGTCGAATCAAGTCATTACGTCGACTACTATCAAGTTAATCTATCCTGGCGTCGAACTAGGTCTGTGACAAAGGTTTTAATATTATTATTAAGACCCTTGTCGTTAGAATTATCTTAGAGTAGCGTCTAGTAAATAGTATAGAATAGATAGTAAAAGTCTCTAATAGTGTTTATCTTTCTTAAGTTATTAGTATAGTAATAGCAAAATCGCTTAAATCTATATATAGGTATATATAAGTTAAAAGGAATCGTATTGCCGTCGATAGAGCCTTAACTACTAAGAACGTATTAATGTTTAAACCGATATACTATATAGAGACTATAAATAACCTTACGTCTTTTATTTATAGAATAACTTATTCACGCGGATATCTTTATACTATAGAGGAGAGTCGCTGTCTTAAGGGGCTAAGACCACGCCGTAGATATAACAGGAGTCGGCTATAATTCGTAGTAGAGGTTAGGAAAAGTTAAAATGTCGAGTACTGTTAACCTAAACTAATACGGAGTTACGTTAAATGCCTTTAAAGAAGAGAGCGTATAGCCTTCGGCTATTCTTTAATCTGGCCTTAGCGCTTTCTTAAACTTAGGTTTTTCTAGAACATATTTTCTAGCGCTAGGCGTAAATATAATACGTTCTCGGTCTAGAGTTCTAAAAAGTATTTCCGTTCCGTTCTCACGTGATATGCTTACGGTAGGTAGGTTGCTATAACCCGTGCACCGTACCTAAAACGTTACTCTACCTTATACTTTATCAACTTAATTAAAATTCCGGTACTCTAATCGATTTCGAAGGCTTCGTGTAAGCTGTAGGCTAGCACCTATGTGCTCTTACTGCCTTGATTCGGCTAGGGGACGGAGAGGTGTGTACTACGTTATAGCAGGGATATAGTAGGAGTAGCAGCTCCGTATAGAAGCAGATACGTGGCTATTTATAGAAACTTCTAGAATAACGCTATACTTTACGTGAGTTTTATATAATATATAATATATAGTAATATAGTACGTTATAATAAGTTAGTATAACATAAAATATTATATAAGCATCCCCTTCGCTTATTAATATACTTAGCGTATTTATAATCTTATCTTTTACTTTGTCTAGATAAACTCGGTATATAGGTTTCCTTATACTCTATATCTTTAAAGCTTAGAGCTATATTCTTTCTTGATAGGAGCTTTATACTATAGTCCTAAAATTTAGAGACAGGCTAATAGTTATAATAGAGCAGGGGGGGACAGCTAAAAGGGCTTTTAATACCGTCGATAGGATAATCGATAATATTTTTAAGAATAGAGGCTTAATAGGCTTATTCACGGTCACTTATTAGGAGGTGCGCAGGGGATAGACGCCTTATATTCACTATAAATTGACTAAAGATATTAAGGTTTACGAATAACGCTCTAGATATTCCCTCTCGCGTTATTATATAACAAGCTAGCTATATTTGGCGTAACTCGTCAACTTTCGTATTTGCCCTAAACTACCTAAATCCTTAACAAATATAACTATAACTAACTTATAGTATTTTCTTAGTATAAACCGAATCCTTATAGAGACATAACTAAAGAACAATAGTAAACTAATTATAACTTTATAACGTCCGTCCCTGCGTAGCGAAAAACCCGGTATACCGAAAAATTAGACGAATTTTAAAATTTATAAATCGCTATATTAATAGAAATAGTATAATAAACTTATTACTAACTTTAAATATTAAAACTTTTTATTATAGTTGGTTTGAAGAGGACGTTATAGAGAAAAATCTATAATCCTTACGATCTTATTAGTCATTTTCGGCATACCGGGTTTTTCGCTACGTAAGGACTAACGTTATATTTATATAGTAGAGATTTGAGACCCCTAAACTATAAAATCGTTTCGGCACGTAGGGTTTTTCGCTACGTAGGGATAGACGTTAATAGTAATAAAATACTCCTTTAAACCCTAGTTTTCTAACTATAACTATTATATCGAAAAAATTCTAGTAGCGTATCGAGTAAGGGGTAGGGAATTCCCCTAGATAGTAAGGCGGCAGATTAGGGTCAGAGACTTTTTCGGTAGAGTCCTTTTCTAGAGAATGTCCCTGCCCTGAGAATTTCCGCTTAAAGACTTATATAATAATCGTTAATAGTATCAAAACGGCAGCGTAATAAAGAGCTCCTAAGCACCGACTACCTATATCCCCCTCTTTAACCCCGATACTAGATCTAAGATCTTGAATCTTCGATTATAGACCGCGTAGAATAATAGTAGGTATAAGTAAAGGAACGAAACATAATATAAATATAAAACAGATCCCTAGCCTCCTTAACTAATTTATAAAACTAAGTAGTTGAAATATTAAACAAATAAACATAGTAGCTATAATAGCTATAAATACTAGGCCTATAACTAATAAGTATTAAATATTTATAGGTGTGACTTTTGTTAAAATCTTCTCGAGAGGCTAAAGAGCGTGGATTTCGTCGCTAATAAAGCCTATAATAGCTTCTGGTATTATACTTAAAATATCAAATAGGAAGTCGCTATATTTTATACCGTTAATAAAGCCGATGCAGAATTGCTTAGTGCTAAGCGAATAGTTCCTTAGAAGTAGTGCTTTAATTATATTAATCTCAGTTGTTATAGCAGTACCTATAACGCTCTAAATATAGCTCGTAGCGGCCGGAATAGCTGTGTTAAGTACGGTCGCCGCGCTCTAGGCTTCACCCTATAGCGATTATAGAAGGCCCCTAACTGGATTGGCGCGTGATTTAATGTTTGGCAGATGAATGTCGGTAAAGTTAAACTATATATAAGATCTTATTAGCTGAAGCAAATAGGGTTAGAAAGAGGGTAGATTCTTACTGTTAAGGTTATAATGCCGGCTTTCTTACTATTATCCTGGACTAGCACTTTAATGCCTAATACTATATAGCTGATAGCAATAGCAGAAAAGAGTCCTAGAGCACCTACCTTTACCTAAGTGCTTTGCTACGGCATTTTAGGCTATCGCTAAGAAGTAGAGGACATTATATAAGTCCGAAAGTTATTCTTATAGTATAATAGTAACTGTTAAATAACATCTGAAATATAGTATCTACCTAGGGGATACTAGAGCTCCGTGCTAGGAAATAAGTATAATCTATAAAAGCTGCCCGAATTAGCCCCTTTCTAGAGCCACTTTTAGCCTTATATAAAACTAAAAATATTAGCGATTCTCCTGATATTTAAAGGAGGCCGCTTTTAGTATATAAGTACGTAAATCAGCAAGATGTATTTCCTAAAGTATACTACTCTAAAAAAGGTTAAATAACTTATAGTGTAGTAGGGAAGTCAGTCGGTCGCTGGGTGGTCACGTGGTCGCAGGCACGTGACCTACGCGAAGGAGGATAAAAGACGTGTTCTTAGGCAGCGTAGCTTCTTCTCTTTAAGTCAAATTAACGTCTATTTGAACTCCCTCCCTTTTAGGTTGTATTTGTCCTTCTATAATAGTAAAAATCAGTTCGTAATTTACACTTCTGTTCCTTTATTATTTACTTCTAACGTACGAACCAAGTGGCTTTACTCTCTTCTCGCTTCTTCCCTTTTAACCACAACATCATTCTATAACTTAGCCTTCCGTGGCTTTATACGGAGCTCCTCTCTTATATTAAGCCTATTACCTCCTTAAGCTAGTAATAATATTCTAGTGATATCAGCCTTCTTTATCTTTTAACTTCGTTCCTTAACCTCGTAAGTTAAGCTTTCACCTTTAAGATAAAGTCGCTCCTTAAACTATACCCCTATTTAACAAGATTCGTTGGTTATAAGGCTATGTTCCTGTGGCCTCGAATCACGAAAAGACCTTATAGAGACGTCGGTTACTAGAAAGTAGATATAAAAGCAAGGCCGAAAAATAAGCTTCGGGGCGACTAAATCGGCTCCTAGGGAGCCTAAACAAGATCCCCCTAAAAATAAATTCTTCTTGTAATATAAAGTAGCTCTAACTCTTTCTAAGAAGCCTTAAGCCTCCTCCTAATTATATATAAAGTATCTGAGTTTACTATTTACGATACTAAAACTCACCTAGCGCTCGCTCCTTTAAACAATTATAATCTAAGAGGCTATAGAGTAATTTTATCTACTTCTCTATCTCCTTCCTAGTATTTTAACTTAAGCTACTCTTATACGCAAAAGAACAACTCACGTTACGACTATGAATTTGGTTATAGTCTTCGCTCTTCTGTTCTCTATAAATGCCTATCCTTACCAGGTAGAGGTTAATAAGACACTCGTCCTAGAGTTCGGGGTCGTTAGGGGAACTGACCCTAATGTTCTCTAAGTAGGCAGTTGTACTAGATTTAATAGGGAGTCTGTCCTAATTCCCTATATCTGTCTACCTGATCGTAACAAGTTCATTAATGCGCTAAATAATGCTCTTAGAGTGGGTAATATCTAGGGAGAGCTAATCACGTTTAACAATAACGCTAGTGACCAGTCCATGGCCATAAATAAACAGCGAGCTACTGCTTGTATAATTGTTTTACAAAGTTTTAATAGCGAGAAAGGGAACGGATGTCTAGTTGCTTCCGCGCCAAACTTTAAGACCTAACAAGACACGGGTATCTAGAGCGATGAGATAATTGTAGAGTAGTTATATAGCTTAATTGGTCCGCTATATGGTCACACAGGAGCGTCTTAATAGTTACTGATATTTATAGCGATCTTATTAAAGCTTATATAACGTCTATCCCTGTATAGCGGAAAACCCTATGTGCCGGAAAATTTGCTAGGTACTTTGGCTTCAAATATCTTAAAATCTGCCCACACCTTAATATCTCTTATATCTTTTTATAAGTTATATTCTGTGACTACTCCCGGACACTATATGTGACAGCAGCGGTCAGAATAGCTTTTACCAGTGCGCCAGCGGGCCAAAAAGGCACTAGAATTGATCGGAATCAATTCTGCTATTCCACTATATATACGGGTCCAGCTGGCCACGCCCACCACGTGCCCCCACACGTGACTGACGCACCAGATCTATGACACTATAAACCCCTCCCACTAGAAAATCACCTTCGCATTATCGCCCTCATGCCTGATTAGCAAAGGGTCTCCTTATAACGGATCTGTGTCTTACTTAACTAAAGACGGCGTCTCAGGTAAGCAGGAGGTCTGTCAGATTAGTAGTATAGAAGTGTAGAGCAACGTAATACTAATCGGATTACTAACTAAGAAGCTTAGCACGTTATAAGCAATAATAGGTCAAAGTATGATATAAGATTACTAAAATAATTTAAGTATAAAGCTCCTATCTAGTAAGGAAATCCCTTTACTTATATAGATCCCTTTACTCCTATAGGCCGCAGGCAGCAGGAAGGGCCGAAGATCGATCGGTCCTTCTGCCAAGCCTCGGCCCTGGACTCCATCACCTGACTGGTCACGTGACTAGTCATGTGATCTCGTGACTTAGGACTCTGGTTCTCTGTGCTGTTCCCGTTGGTCGCAGCCGAGCCTCAGGCCTGGGCCTGCACGTGATTCCTGATTCGTGACACTCCTTTTATAACATAATAGGCTTCCTCTGCTACAGCTCCACCACCGAGCTTATAACATCCCTAATACTTATAAAGGAGTTATCCGAGCTCTAAGGCCTCGGTACAGTACAGGGAATCGTAATTAGCCGTGGTGGCTGCTGTGGCGTACAGATTCATGTAAAGATCGCCACGCGGGTCGGTACCTCGGATCCAAGCGAGTGACGATTCTGGTTAGTGCAAAACAACCCCGCACGCCCCATAATATTTACGCCTGGTGCGCTGTAATTTCAATTATGTAATCATTTGCTAAGCTTGGAACGCCGTGTGAGGTGACATGGGTACCAGCCTGCAGCTTGCAGAAGCCTTCAAAATGCGACGGGTGTCCCAAGTCTTGGGAGGGAAGATCAGAAAATTAAGTCTGTCACGTGACTTTCAGAGTTTTAGGCTGATCATGTGTGTGGCGTAGAACGTCCGGCGTCTGAGGTTCTCGAACTTTCCATAGGATGGTGCGGGGCAGCAACATAAGTGTCTGGCGCTCTCTCAGGGGGACAAACGTGTATTTACCCCAACGCTATATGGTGACCGAAGCAGGACATCCTACCGCCAAGTTGAGCTTCCCCTCGCCTGAAATTTACTGCTGGTTATAAATTTAGACACGTGGGCATCAGCCTTGTTAGCTGAAACATCGGTGGGCGCGAACAGCCTCAGAACATTGGCATGGACTTTGGGTGATTGGTCTAAAATCCTCAGAGCAAATTAGGCAACCAACGAGGCAGTATCGGTAAGAGATAGGGAGGCTACCTAATCCAGGCGTGCCCGACCAACGCACGCTGGTAAATAAGCTGCCATTCTCTCATCTTTCACGTCTGACCTTACGACTCAATATTGTTAAAAACAGCCTTATCTTTGCATGGAAAGTTCTCTCAATTGAGTACATTGGTCCCTGTCTCTTCGGTGCACGGGCCAAAAATCTGCCAGTTTTTACCGCACCGAAGAGCCTGTCTTGGCTTTTCTCACCGTGGAAGTACAAGTACTAGGCTTCGAGAGGCAGCTACAATTAAATAGGACTGTTGGACTGTGACCAGGGTTGATTTCGTTTGAATTTCTGCTCTAACTATTGAACCTATTCTCAACCTCATGATATCTGTTGCAAATGTCGCAGCAGCCATGCATATCGCCCAAGAGCCCAACGCATCGAACGCCGATACAGACGACAATACTTCGACAACGGCAATTAAAAACAACGGCACACATTATTTTCCATTACAAAAGAACGAGATCCGAGTCCTCGAGGTTTTGCCGGGCGGTGAACACGACGGTGTCCAATGTCGACTAGAGCACGTCCTAGTCAACAGTCCACCAGAATTCAATGCTCTCTCCTACACGTGGGGCGACCCTCAAGCACCTAAAGTCACCATTAGTGTCGACGGGCATGATCTGCTAGTAACTAAGAGCTGCAAATCAATCTTGCAGGAACTCAGGCGAGAGAGCATGGCTCAATCCAAGCCGCAGTTCTTTTGGATTGACGCAATATGCATCAACCAAAGCGATATAGTTGAGCGAAACATCCAGGTGCAGGTTATGGGAGAAGTGTACCGGAATGCGAAGAAGTTGATCGTATGGCTTGGTGCCGAGGATGATATCCGTGAAGTTATCGAGATAATGAACGAACTTTCAGGCTCTCCCGCTCAGGGCGCCTTCGAAGACTGGTGGCATTTACACTTTCAGATGCATCCGAGGTTCTTAGAACGCTGTTTTGCCATGCTTATCTTCTTCTCGTATCCTTGGTTCACACGCGTATGGGTAATCCAAGAATATGTCATTTTTGCGCAGAGTCATCGGAAACAGGGCGGTAAAGAGAGTATTGAATTCTACTGCGGAAGAACTCGACTGGAGTCAAGCACTTTGGTATACCTCAGACGAGCTGGCCTCCTTCATCACTTGCTTCGCACCCTTGAAACGGAAAAGAATCTGGGGAAAGAGAAAGGAGATAATCTACTTGTCACGAAGTCGTTCCACCGGGGATTCGTGTGCTTTGACAGAATTCTTGAACGTACACGCCGCCGAAGTCCCCCTATGTCAAAAGCTGCGACTGCAACTGAACTCCTTGGGTGTATTGTCGGGGGGTTGGAATGCGGATGGACAGAACCGCGAGACCGAATCTACGCGTACCTAGGAATCCTGGAATACCGCCGATGGGAGTGCGAGAGGGCCATTAAGGAGTCGCACAAACTCGTTAGGTTTGAGGCAATCTCTTCGATGCAGGCGGCTCTCAATGATCTGAATAACACCGAATTCGATAAACAGATGGCGATTGTGGGACAGGCTTTCGAATTTACAAACTTAATTATCGATTACGACGCACCTATTGATGATGTTTATTCTAGTTTTGTGAGCTATGTGGTTCTTGCAACTGGATCTCTCGACGTGCTCAGTCTTTGTCACAGACGCAGCATCTATGTACAAAGGACCTGGACGGTAGACTTGACCACTATGCCTCTGTTTATACAAGGAACCAAACAAGGAGGTGGTCTCTTAACCCGCTCGCTAGGGCACACCCTGCGTCACGAGTCTTTTCGAGCGTCGAAAGACAGCGCCGCAGCAACACAGTTTAGTTCTGATTTGTCAGTGTTATCGGTGAGAGGATTCCGGTACACAACGATTAGCAGAGCTCTGGGACCTGATATTCTAGGATTTTGGGAGTCCGTTTTTAGCAATAGGATCTCAACAAAGAGTTTCTTGGACCAATTAGTGCATCTCAAGATCTGCAAAACACATGAAGACGCGCGAAGTTCTGTCTGGAATATCTGGCTAGGAGGGCATGTATTCGAGACTAAGTTATTGCAGAGACCCGAACTGTTCCGCAATTGGTGTGATTGGATACACTCCGAAACCGAAGCTGTTGAAATTGATGTAATCAAAGAATGGATGAGCGCTTCAGTAGGTCAACATGATCGAACATTTTTCGTTACAAAGAATATGATGCTAGTCAAGGGATGGAGATCTGTCAAGAACGGCGACATCGTCAGTGTTATTCTTGGATGCGATGTACCGCTGGTCTTACGAGAAGTAGGACTGCATTTCGAGCTGATTGGAGACTGCTACACGAATGGTATAATGGAAGGCCAAGCAATGAAAGAGCTTCAAGACGGTAAGGTGAAACTAGAGACGTTTGACCTTCACTAGTGATTGTCGAGTTGAAGTTCGTTAATATCTGACGAGCTTGCCGCTTGAATTGAAGTAACCAATATGCAACTGGCATTCAACTGGCAGTTAAATTAACAGAAAACATAAAATCAAAAGAGTTTTCAGTGTGACGCCGATTTCGAATGTCACTGTACAATATGCGTCGCTTGGACTATATGTTTAAACGTAGCTGTTATAAGGGATGTAGCACCCTCTTCCCCTTCGAATAAAAAGAAAGCAGTATTGGAAACAGCGAGACGTCGAAAACAAGGCGATCCAAGCTACACACATAAGGCATAGCCACTAGCTTACGAAAGGTATCACTAACCAAAACGGATTAATTTTCAGAATAACGAAAGGCTGAATCCTGGGCGCTCTCTTCTCTTCGAAGAACCTTCTCTCTTTTAGCTAGCGCTAAAACTTGGGTGCCAGCCTGCGGCTCGCAAGAAGCCTTCGAATTACTTTTAGCATTTAGCAATGGATTTTTCAATTGTATCACGCTGACCACGTGATATCCCTTGCCCTAGTATAAAACTCGTATTACAACGTAGACACAGACGCTTAGGCGGAACGGAATAACAATCTACCTCATAATACGGATTAATACGGATTATCTTTCCCCCGATGGAGAACACCCCACACGAACCATGTTCGGAAAAACGCCAAGCGCGGATCAGAGAATGTCCGCAGCCTCCGCCCTCTCTTCTTGTCGAAGAACCTTCTCTCTAAGCTTTTCAGCTTAGATTCGAAGGCATTTCGAAGGCACGATCCGTGCGGATTGGTTTGACAACCTCTGTCATCCCAAATCGAGACGCTTGCGTTATCGTGCAGGGCGTCATCTCTGTACGTTGCCCGCCAACGAATAGCATTTGCTTGCGTGCACAACATATTTAAACACGCCACTCAAGGCAGCGATTATTGCCGCCTTACAAATGATTAATATGCTCCTGGACTTGCCTCATCATAGCATTTCTGAGTGACCATATATTTATTTGCCTCCTTTGCGAAATCCGATTCATCGTAATGTCTATCATCGACGAAAGACTAAAGCAGATCGCAGAGTTAGAGGAGACGATCGAGGAGAAGAAGACGGAGATCGAGGAAAAGAAAACGCTCATTGGGGAGAAAAGAACGGCGATAGAGAGCAAAAAGACATGGATCGAGGAGAAGAAGCAGGAGCTGGAGGAGCAAACTGCTATTGTCGATAGCGTGCCGGGTGATCTGTTAGAGATGATGTCGCAGAGCTCTTCACGATCGACGGAGAAGAGAGGCAGAGGCGATACCGTCGAAATTGATGAGTCGGTTGAAAGGGCCAAGGACACGATTGTTGAGCTTGATAACGCAATAGCAACTGCGGAAGAGGACCTCGAGGAATTGGAGGAAGAGTTTAGGGAGTGTGAGGGTGAGCTTGAAACATTGGAGAAAGATATCAAGGAACTGGAGGAGGAGAGGAAGAACCTAGATGATTATGTGAATAGTGTGTAGTATCTTCTTCTAAAATACATCTTTTATTGGCATGTCACTCGCCGTGTGTGACGTGTTGCCGGGTTCCTACCGTTCTCTAAGAGACTTTATGGTTAACCTAGACGATTGACACGGTGTGGTGAAACCGATTTCTCTCAAGTATCGAGTATAGCGTTCTGAATGCTCCAGTTTTCGTTGTATGTCAAGTGTGAACGGGCCATCCTCGCCATCACGCTCGAAGAACTGTTTGACGACGTCATCTCGAGAGCTATTATGAAACCGGGGGAAGATTCCTCTGTAATACATATTGACAAAACAGCTGTGATGTCGGAGGGTGACTGCTAAGGGAAGGTCGACCCGTGTTGGGAGGGTTCGACCCCACTCCTTGGCCAGTTGACGGCAAGGTTCAGACGTAGCCGCTTTGAGAACGTCGAAGAACACGCGGTACTCGACCCGATATCCCACTTCCGATACCCAGTCAGGAGGATATCCTGCCAACCAGGTAGGGGGTAGAAAGAATTGTCGAGGTACTGTGCCCGACCATTCCCAATCGATGATGCCTCGAATCCGAAGGTCCTCGCCTACAATGAAATTAGGCCAGCGCAGGTCTTCATGTGACAGAACGAAAGGGCCGTGATTCCAGAGAGGATCGATGTAACTAAAAAGTCTCCCCTTAAGATCTTCTAACCCAAACACTTCGAGTTGTGCAACCTCTTTAGACATGTTGTGGGCCGGCAGCCTGTACTTTTCATCTAGGAGGTGGTACTGATGGAAGGCGAAGTCAATAGCAGAAGCGAACTTGGCCGGTTTGGTAGAAAAGTCGCGCTTCTTGAGCTGTAAATCATTTAGTTGAATAGAGAGCAACGGGCCCACGACAGGAGCATCCCCGCCATCCGGGTCCGGCATCAAAGAGCCAGCATGATCGAATTCCTGCTGGCGTAACTGAGCTAAGATGTCGATGAGCTGCGCGTAGAAGTATTTCCTCTGCTCTGGATTCTCTTTTCTGAAAGCTGATAAATCTAGCGTCCGGCCCGGGATATAGTCTTGAATTATGAAAGTATGTCCGGTAGGGTTATTCTCGTCGATATCACCACCTTGGCCGAAGGCATGAATATGAGGCACGGGGATCGTGGTATTGGCTTCGAGGTACCTAGCTCCTAGTTAGAATTGCCAAATGTAAAAGGTCAAAATCGGATGTAGCTTGCCGTATGGTAGCGACTTCGCTCTGGACTTTGTCCCAGACGTTGTGGACGGAAGACTCCGAGGGAATTCTCACAACCCATTTCACCATTTCATCAAACTCAACGAAAAAACAGACGTTATAGCTACCATTAGCGGTTTCTTGGAAGATCCGGCAAGGCTTGAAGCAATTGTGTCGGGATGCTAAACTGCAGACTTTACTTAGGTCGATAGAGGCAATGAACGCCTGGAGTTCGCTCTCTTTCTGCGCTGCTGTTGGCGGGAAATAGTCCACAGTCTGTGGAGCCATTAGCTGTAGGAGATAGACAATATCACAGGTAACAGGGCATCAAAATGAGAAGACTGAAGTTTGCGCATCTCGCAGTGGCAGGGTGGTGGATGCAAAAAGGCTGGAGAATTAGGTCGAGTGTAGTCGTGCTGATAGGAACTGAAACTTGGTGCTTGTGGCTGTTTAGGACTGTGGCTGACGCGAGCTGCACCGTGTGCCGCCTTGGCTGGCAGCGAGCGGAGACCAGGCCAGATGCTGCAGAACTTCAGAATCTACAACGCCAGCTGACCCAAATTACCAAGTAATGCTCTGACGGAGCCACTCGACACCACCAACATTTGATGACTAGCTACGCGGACAACGTCGACCTGAGCCTACCCGTCGTCGGTTGGCATGGTACTGCAAGGACCCTGCGTGCCCCGAGTACTGGAGCTCCTCGTCCTGCAAGTCAAACTTCTGGCTGCATACGAGACGGCTGTGCACCACGCAGACGTACGGACACACACACACATATGGGTAGGAAGTCGCGAGCTGGCGAGGGAGTAGAGAGTTGAGATGGTACCACGTCGGGCAACAATGGGCGGGCGCTGTCAACAGGCAGGAGGTGGAACACTCCTCGAAACGTAGCTTCGAGCTGGTGTCAAAGATTTGAGTTAAGAGTCTGGCCTCGACAGAAAGACTACTTGCTAATAACTTGCAGGCGAACCATAACTCCGTCTTCTTCTATTGCGCCGAGAATGCTACAAACATTAATTGCAACTATGCGATTTCCTGCCTCCAAAAACCAAATCCGAACTAAAGGAAACGAGAAACGAGCAACCATTGTCCATTCTTTTCTGCAACAGTCTCATATCATCTGCGCAACTGGTGCCCTCCATGGTACTGGCGCATCGATCATCCGCGCCACTTCTGGCTCATCTGCCTCTGGCGTAGCACTCTTACGCTTCCGACCACGTTTTCGCCTGCCGTTCATGACCTCTTGAGCAGCACGCGCCACTTCTGGCTCTGAGTCTGGCTCTGAGTCTGGTTCTGCGTCTGGCTCTGGATCATCTGCCTCTATTGCAGTACTCTTACGCTTCCGACCACGTTTCCCCTTGCCCTTGATAGCATCCTTCACAGCACGCGTTGCTCGCGCCGCCTCGATATCCTCAAAGCTCATCACCTTCGCCTTCCCTAGAACGACTGACCTGGTTGATCGGCGAACTCGAGCTTCGTTGTTCATGCTATTTAACATCTGATTTCGATCATGGAGGAGGGCACGTTCGGCATAGAGGACGTCACGTTCAGTAAAGGATATCTGGGCGGCATCGACGAGCTTCTTTACGTGCCTCTCTAGGCGCTGTATACTTGTCCTATTAAGCGTATGAGCATCCTGTTTGATAAGATTATGCAGTGACGCAAGACCCTCTGCTGACACTGGCGTCACAGGCGTTTGTGATACTTCGTCTTGATAACAAGAACCTACCCTTATCTCATCGGCCCTCGGAATAGTTGATTGAGCGGGGGGCTTCGGTGTTACCCTAAGGACTCTGTCTGGGTTGAGCGGAAACAAACCACAGGCCGCCTATACGGCTGTGATATTTCTCTTCGTGAATGCCTTCTCCCTTGCAGGGCTGTATAGAGAGGTGAAATGTTGCTTGCCGATTGTGTTTGCCCCTCCTTAGAACAGCTTCTCTGCCTCGTCGCGGTAGGCTGCCTTTAAGGGGGCAAACACTCCGACGTCGTAGGGCTAGAGCTTGTAGGAGGTGTGGGAGGGGAGGCGGCACAGGATGATGTTGTTCTTAAAACAGAACTCTAAAGCTTCGAGGGTCTCGTGTGTCCCGAAGCCGTCACAAATCAGCACCCGCGGCTTCTAGTTAGCCTGTTCTCTAGTTTAGGGATTAAACACGCGCTTAAGCTACTCTAAGCTGATCTTGGAATCGGTATACCTAGACTCGGAGTATACATAGTGCTACCTAGGGGTAGGGAATGTAGTCTAGTTGCTTCGATAGGTAGTGGCTGGCTAAATGATCATTAGTAACAAGGACCTACCGTTTACACTGATACATTCGATGGTAGTAACTATCGTACGCTTAATGCCCGCGCCTCTATAGTCTCGCGGGTCGTTCTTACTTATCAGGACCTTGATAGAGCTAAGCATATATAGTATGACTCTAGTCTCGTCTATGTTATAGACATTCTCTAGGAGGATCGCTAGATCTTATAATACCTCTCCGATTACCTTAAACCAATATGTTATCTTATTATAGATGTTATTCTTATAGCGTTCCTAGGCCATCGCCCTTACTCGTCGTGATCTGAGCGCTAGATGACGCTTCTGGAAGCCTCGAGGCTAGTTCTTACTTAGAGGCTTGGCCGCCTTATTCGTCGAACACTGGTGGGCGATACTAAAGGCGAGGGTAGGTAGGCACTTGATTCGCACAGGATTCCTAAGGTCAGCTGTTAGTTTTAGATACTTTTCGAGGGCTTTCTCCTCCGACGGCGTGAGATACTGTTGGCCTTAGGCCTTCGCTTCCCTCGAGGGCCGCCTATGATCGCGATAGTAAAGGGTAGTCAGAGGGACTCTACTACGTTTTGATCTAGTATCGTATATTCGAGGCTCTCCTAGTAGGGAGGCCTCTGCTAGGGCTTTGCTGGCGCGGTCGCTCATGAAGCATTACCTCCGTACCTTACATGGAGATGGGACGGGGATTAGAACGACTTAGTGGCTTCGTGTAGAAGCGGACACGTACGTGGCTGCTCATGGAAACTTCTAGAATAACGGCACATCTCACGTGAGCTTTACCGCTACACTTTACGTGCTATTACAATCGGTTTACCGTAACTGTAAATGTGATATTACATAAGCACCTCCCTCGCTTAATAAGATAATTGGCGCGTTGTGTACCTCCTCCCACTTTATTCGGATAAATCCGGTATATAGGCTTCCTTGTGTTCTATCTCTTCAAAGCTAAGAATTAGATTCTTTCCTGAGAGGAGCTTTATATTAGGGTCCCGAAATTTGGAAACAGGCCAATAGTTGTAATAAAGCAGGGGGCAACAGCCGAGAGGACTTTTAACGCCGCCGACGGGACAGTCGATAATATAACTACAACCGTAGTATTTGCTTCCTATAAACTAAACACTTATAGATAAATAGCTAAAGAACAACATCAAACTAATTATAACTTTATATATCTATGTGGTAGAGACTTAAGACCCCCAAACCATGAAGTCGTTCCGGCACGTAGGGTTTTCCGGCACGCAGGGATAGACGTTACTTCGTTATGTAGATTAAGAATTTAATTTAGGTTTCAAATTCTTCTAGATTATATTACAAACTATAATACTTCAATCTTGGCTGTGCTTTGCTTATGACATTAGATATTTCTCCCCCTAAAAAATCCTTTAATTTACTGGTTTACATAGCTAGGCAGATCATCCTCCTCCTTAGACTTTTCCGTAGGATTTCCCTTCAAGGTAATTTACTGTGGGATCTCATCTGGCCGAGACAATTACACTGCCACTGCCTTTTCAACAGTGGTATTAGTGAAATATTCGGACCGACTTTTTATAAATGGAGTACTATCTCCTGCCTGCTTTGTCCTCTTACCCCTCGTGCCTCTTGTCAGTATCTAGGTAAACCCAGTTGTCTTCTTCGTGCAAAGATCCCCTTTGCCCCTTTTCGACGTGGCAGTAAATCTAAAGATCATATTAAATAACTATGTTTAAAAGTTACTAGATTTAGGGGGAAACGGAGTTGGTACTTGAGAGATGGCTGCTAGAAACGACTGGCAAAGTCTTTATACAATAGCGCAGTAGGAGTCTATTCCTTGCGAAACTGTAATCGAGGTGAGTCACATTATAAAGATTCTATATTTAGGCGGAGCCAGAATAGGCCCTAACCATAATAATAGAAACAAATTCTTTAGCTTATATAGAGTACGTGTTCACGACTACGATCCCCTCAGAAGGCTGGATTCTTTACCGACTACGTAATATAGATACTAACTCTGTAAATAGAGTAGCCTCCACAAGAAGTGATCCCTTTGCTTTACAGGAATCAGAAAACTTTTCTATTGGAGCTTTGCTAAAGAGGGTAGAGGAATTTCAAAAGAGCCAGCAGTGTCACGAATCAGGAATCACGTGTAGGCCCAGGCCTGAGGCTCGGCTGCGACCAATGGGAACAGCACAGAGAACCAGGGTCCTAAGTCACGAGATCACATGACTAGTCACGTGACCAGTCAGGTAATGGAGTCCAGGACCGAGGCTTGGCGAAAGGACCGACCGACCTTCGGCCCTTCCTGCTGCCTACGGCCCATAGGAATAAGGGATCTATATAAGCGGAGGGATTTCCTTACTAGATAGGAGCTTCGTGCTCAACTTACTTTAGCAATCTTATATCATACTTTGACATATCCTTGCTTATAACGTGCTAAGCTTCCTAGTTAGCAATCGAATCAGTACCGCCTTGCTCACACTTCTATACTACCAATCCAACAGACTTTCTGCTTACTAAGAGACTACCGTCTTTAGTGAAGTAGACCCGATCCGTTACAAGCAGCTAGAGACACTAGAAAGGATTACTATGGAAAATTCATAGCTATAGCATCATATTACGCATTATCGAGAGAGCTTATCGTATAATAAACCTCTAGTAAGAGGTCTATAAGGCTCTTACGCTGATGCAGAACGGGCTTAAAAAACGTCGTCGCGAGGAGTTAGTAGCTAATCGAGCTTAGCTTAGATTCGGGGGTATATATGAATCAGTGAATCATCTACTAGGCTAGGTTTAGAATTAGTATTATCTAGTAGTATAAAACTATCTGATTTTTTCTACTGTCTATTTAACCTAACCTAGAATATAAATCCTAGCCTCTTAATTACTCTAGCGCCTCTTAAATCAATAGTATGATTTTAATTTTTCTTTTAAATCTATAACTAGACTATCTATAGTATATTTAAAATCTTTTATCTATAATATAAGCTTGTTAATATAGGATTTTATATTTATAAAGAAGCTATTTTATTATTAGTTATTATCTTTAAATAGGTAATAAATATTATCTTATATTTTTAATAATATTATAACTAGCGATTAGTAAAATTTTATAGACCTCTTTTAAGTAGGGTTTACTCGGTCTAAAGGTTTTTAATAACTATCTTAAGCCCTTTAATTCTGTCTTTAAGTCCGCTAATTCTACCCTCTAGCCTTCTAATAGCTTATGTTACGTCTTACTCGTTAAAGTGTTTAGCTATATAATCTTGTACTAGGAAAGCTAGATCTAGAGCCGCTATTAGGAGTATATTATCTTAGGTTAGCTATAAACATTCCTCTAAGAACTCGTCTATAGAAATAGAATCCCTAATAGGATAAACAGAAGATAGATAGACTAGAAGATATAATAGAGAATTAAAAGCTAGGAAGTCCTTTATATTAATAGGGTCTAATTATAGTTAAATAATATTTTAGTTCGTGTTAGCTAGAAAGTTCTCTATATTAGTAAGTTCTAATTATAGCTAAAAGGAATTTTGGTTCGTGTTAGACTAAGCGTTTAAGTATGTCTTTTAGTAGTCTATCGCGATACTTAGAGAAAAACGTTTAATATAGTATGCCCCTAAATATATATTCTTACCCGTTGTTATAGTAAAGGGCCTAAGGTAGACCCTTAAGTAGCTTAGACTAGCTCTACTTTACTAAGATCAAGTAAAAGTTTTTATAACTATTTAATTTTAGGCCGATTAGGCGCTCTAGTTTTATAAGGAGCTTAACTTAGCCCCCTAATAGCCGTGCTCTCGGTTGGCAGGGGGCTATTAGACCCGATTATATAGAGCTGATTTTCTAAGCGATAAATAGTTTACTACTATAATTTACCGTGCTCTCGGTTAGTAGGGGCCTACTAGATCTAATTATATAGAGCCGATTTTTCAAGTGACAAGTAGTGCGCTATTATAACGAAATCTAATTCGGTCTTCTAAATCTACCTATCTTCCCTACTTTTAGGTCCTAGGCTTTTCTAACTAGCTCTTTGCTTTATATATAGCCTGATCTAATATTTCCCTACTCTTTAATATCTCGTTATTAATATCTATCGCGAGTAGTTAAAGACGTAACTATAGGCTTTTATATATAATAAGCTTTCTAAAACAGTTGTTATCTTAAAAGAGCTTTTTAGTGATAAGATTCTAGAGATAGAGAACTTATATATTAGATATTATTTAGTTTCTTTAGTAATAACAGGTCTTAATTAAAAGATTATTTACCTAATACTGTATATAATACCGAGCTTATACTAAGGAGCCGAATCCTCTACTTAGGAGCCGAATTTATATTATTTAGTTTAAGTTATATTTAGAATAGAATAGCTTATATTTAGCCCGAGAGGTAAGAGCCGAATCCGATACCGTAGAGCTAAATCCGTATTATTTAGTTTAAGCCGTATTTAGAATATAATAGCTTATACTTAGCCCGAATAGGTTAAGGGCCGAATCTGATATCGTAGAGCCGAATTTATATTATCTAGTTTAAGCCGTATTTAGAACAGGATAGCTTATACTCGGCCTAAGAGGGTTAAGGGCCGAATCTAATACCGCGGAGCTAAATTTATATTATCTAGTTTAAATCCTAATATTCCTAGGTATATAAGAAGCGAATGATTTTACTACGCTAATCTCGCTAATCTTACGTTATATAGCTCGCTTTCCTAAAGCGGGAACTCCGAAGTATATTATATCTTACTTAACGTTAGTAGTAAACTAAAACCCTAATAGTATCTCTTTTCCTATAAGGGACTATAGCGACCGAATTAGCTCCTAAGTACTAACCGTTTAGAGATCGCCTCGTACGATAATACGAGGGAACTAGAGAGAGCGTCTACCGTACCTTAAAAAGGGGCAACAGAACTTAGGAATACCGGATTCGGCTCTTATACCCTCTAAGGTTAAGTATAAGCTATCCTATTCTAAATATAGCACGTTTAATAAATACGTCTTATATCTAAATAATTTATTTAGATACTATAATAGCCTAAAGTCTATTTAATCCTCTTTATATATATTTTTAACTAGTTAAAGAAATTTATCTATATTAACTAAAAAGTAATTATCTAGCTAAAGAATACGAATTTATCTTTAGATTAAGATATAGCTAGTTAGGATAATAAGGATTAGAATAGTAGAAATAGTATTTTAAAGTAAAAGTCTATTAGAATAAGACTTAGTCCTATACTCCTAAAAAGCACTCTATCTAATTATGATATGATAGCGTCGGAGGTCCGCTACTATTTGGCGAAGCCACGTGATAGTCACGCGACTAGTCACGCGGCCCGGGCGGACTTCGGCCGTAGCGTAGCTATAGTGCATTCTTGCCTTATATAACGTGCTAAGCGTATTCCCCCTACGGGTAAATACTATAGTCTTTTAGCCTAGCGGGCAGTACGATCTAGAGCTTAGCGATCTATGTTATACTAATACTTAAGGGGATTTAGATTAATACGAGTACGCCGGCGATATTTCCTTCTAATTCTCGTAAAGGTGCCTAGCCCTACCCTTAGTCTATAGATATAGATCTTATTATTATAAATCAGAACATACTAGTCGCCTACTATACGATTAAGGATTCTCGCTAGAGAATATTAAACAAAATAGCTATCTCTACTTCTTATTATAAAGTAATAGAACGAGAACGAAAAGCCCGGCTTAAATATACTAGGGTATATAATAATCTATATACTAATTACGAGAAGGTAGTAACGGACCTCTATAATATATCCTTTAAATGTCTCTTATTATATCAGGAACTTAATAAGGTCTATAATACCTATAAATCTATAATTAAGAGTTATGAGTAACGTTTTAATATTATTCTAGCCCTAGGTTAGGAAATAATAGAAAATAATATCGCGAGGATAGAATAGCGAATCAAGAGGCTTAAGGAGGAGAAGGAGAGGATATTAGATAATACGGCCGCTTATATTAGTATTATAGAGTAAAAGATTAAAGAGCTTAAGAAGGGAGAGGTGAATTATTAGCTTATATTAACTAATATAGCTAATTATATCGGTGCTTCCGAGTATAGAGGCGATAAGCTTAAAAAAGAAAAAGATAACTTAATAGAGGAATATTATTATATATTAGATATTATTAATCGAAAGATCGAGGAACTTAAGTAGTAGTACTAGGCTTACGAGCCTACTCTGTCTCTAGATACTAGGAAAAGATAGAGACCTTAGGATAAGAGGTTTAATACGAACTTAAAGGGGCTAAGTAAGCCGGCTAGTAAGAGGGGCCGTAAGCGTAAATCCGTAACGCTAAAAGGAGATACGATTAAGGTATGTATTTAATAAGACTTAATAGGGCTAAAAGAACTTTATAGGATCGGATATTTGTTTTCTTCTAATAGATACTTTATTAGTTTTTTATTTAGTATAATAATCTGATTTCTTTATCTTCTAATATATCCCCTCGATTTAATAAAATTATATTATTAATATCCTATATTATTAAATATATTTTTATTTATAACCTAACTATAACTTAAGTAGCTTATATAAATTTTTAATAATAATAAGTTTATTAACGTATTGATTTTATTCTTAATAATATCCCTAGTCTTACGATAAAAAGGCCTAGAGATAGAGCCCTAGAATTAGCTTTAAAATTACCCCTTAATATAATATTAGTCTATAAAGGGCTAGTTTAGCTCTAAGATTAAAATAAAAAAGCCGGTTTTAGATCTATTTCTTTTTCTAGGCTTTATATAGAGAACTGATTTTAGAACTCTTCTTTTCCTTTAGATATTCTATTTTTATATTTATAGTTATATTTTAGTAATAGCCTACCGTCTCGTTAAAACCTTAGTTTCTTAGCTTAGATAATAAGACAAGATTTTTATTCGATTAAATCAAGGTAAAAGTATAGATAATATATATATATAGCTAGACCTTATAACTTAACTCTACTTGACCTTAGAAGAAGAACCTCAGGTTTCTCTTAAATACGACTCTATTATAATATACGATAGTCCGGAAACTTTAAACGACTCTAATAAATTAAAGGTAAAAATAGTCGTAAAAAGAATTAATAAACTTTTATTATCTAAAGACACCTAGCTATTTAAAGTCTAGATATAAAACTTATAACTAGAAAACTTTTTATATAAGATATTATCTTATTACTAATTTCTTAAGCGAGTATAATCTATATAGCTTATATTCGATAAAGAGAATATAGATCTATTAATAATTCGTAGTATTATAGAAGTTTTACGTTATATATAGAACCTTAAAGATCTCTTTTTAATAATAAATAGCCGTAAAATTCTTTTTTTAATAACTTTTTAATAACTTATATAAAGTATTAGCTCTTATAAATTAAAAAGCCTAACTATCGATAGACTCTAGACTATAAATAAGCTATTCGAAAGTATTATATATTCTTATAAAGACTTATTAAAAAATATTTTATTAAAAAACATATGATTAACCGATAAGTTATTACTAGAATTTATCGCCTATATTATTATATTCTCTTTAAATTATATTTCTTTTAAGAATATTATTAAAAAGAATTACGATAATAAGAAGTCTAATCGGGTACTCGATTAAATAAGGCTTAATAGAGATATTATAATAGGGCTAGATAATTTAAAATTTAAGATTTTTATTAAAAAAGATCTAATCTAAACTTAAGCGGGAAATTAGAATATAGTTGTCTTTTACGATTTAATAACCTTTTTAGCTAGTTAAGACTATTATATTAATTGATTTTATAAAAAATTATAAGGTTTAGAAGAAAAGAATATATTTATCCCTATCTTACTACTATTTATAACCTTATATAGGCCTATAATTAAGCTCTTTAGGGGGAGGGGAGAGGGGGAGAGTCGTAATCGAATATTAATTTTAAAACCTCTAATAATAGAATAAAATAATAAGAAAACTATTTTTACCGATACTAGAAAGCGCGGCCCTAGAAAACGCGAGTCTGAAAATAAAAAGCCGGGAGCCTAATTTAGATCCCTTCTAAATTTAGACTCTAGAGCTAGAACTAGCTCTTCTAAGATAAGATAGTTATAAATAATATATACTTATAAATAAACTTCTTTAGATTAGTATACTATTTATAATACGGTTACTATAAATAAATTTAGAAGTAAAAGGCTAAAAATTCGTCTGTTATTCTTAAGGTCTAACGGTCCCTAAATACCTACCCTTACCGACGACGAGATTACTTATAATAGAGGGACATCCGTCGTAATTAAAGCTACTAATAGAAGCCTATAAGTATTCGAAGATATACTAACTCCTAGTCTCTTCGAGTTAATTAAGTAAAAGATTAAAGAGAACGGCTAGCTTAGAGAAAAGCTTATATATAAATAGAGAAAGTAAGAGCTAAACATATATCTTTTAGATAAAGTAGGCCTTATAGTCAAGTAGCTTAAATAAGTAATAATCGAATATTATAGGCTTAAAACAATTATTAAAAATAAATTTTAGAGATATTAATAAAGCGTAATATTATATTAGTTATACTAGGAAATTATAGAAAAGTATTATTAAATAAGTTATTAATAGAAATAAACTTTATAAATTAAATTCTAATAAATTAAAGTAGCGTCTAAACTTTAATACTATTAAAAGAAAGAAAAAAGAAATATAATATATTAGTATACTAGATACCTACGATATCTTCTCTAAACCTATATACCTCTTATCCGACTCTTCTCTTTAGTTAGGCCTCTTAAATTCCCTATACTCCCTCGGTATAGATAAAATTCTAGCTTCTTAAGATTAATTATTTTATCGAATATCTATCGAACAATCTTATAAATCTTATAGCTTATCTCTTTATCTATATATACTATAAATAGTTAGCGAGGCTTTAAATACTAGCTAGTAAGAGCTTATAAGAAACTATATTATAGCCTTTCCGGCTTTTAATCTTAGATCTAATCAAGATTTTAGCGTTTATTACTCTATATATTATCCTAATACGCTTCTTAAGAAGAGTAATATCTCTTTAGTTTATATCGGTAGAAATATAATTACTAAGAATAAATAGTTATATATCGAGTATCTATAATAGTAGTCAGTGATACCTTAAATAATATAAAAGTAGACTAAACCTGATTAGTATCTCTTTTAAGTAGTTCTTTTATTATGTCTATAACCTAAGCCGAATATACTTTTAGACTACTTATTAGTAAGCTATTGTTTTATAAAAGCCTATAAGCGCTTACCTTTAGATTCTAGCTTCTAGTATAGAAGGACAAATATAACCTAAAAGAGAGGGAGTTTAAATAGATATTAATTTAACTTGAGAAGAAGAAGCTACGCTGCCTAAGAACACGTCTTTTATCCTCTTTCGCGTAGGTCACGTGTCTACTACCACGTGACCTAGTATTAGCACTAGTACTAGTACTAGTATCCCTATTATACTAGAAGAGAGAAATCTTTCGAGTCTTTATTCCGTTATAGTACCTATCTAGGAGCTAGGTAATATACGATAGCTAACCTACTATCCTAATTCTTATAATAATTAGTAAGACTATATCGTAGGGCTTTAGGTCTAGCTCTTTCCTATACGGCCCTTTAATTATAGCTATTATTCTATTATATTAATCGATATCGTTCTTAGTATAGTAGAATAGGTTTTTAGTAAATCTCTTCCTCTTTTCTACGATAAAAACCGCTATATTATTCCCCTCGGTATTATAATACCACTATAATATATAGAAGGGATACGATTATAAAAATAAGGTATAGCTTATACCGAGGATAGAGAGGTATATATATTAGCTAGCTCGGTATCGCTATAGCCTCGATAGTTAAACGTATATATAAACTATATCCGAAACGGGGATATTACTCTAGTCTAATGTTTTATAGGTTATTGTCTATATTATAGCCTGATTAGACGGCTTCCTATATTTGATATTACGATAAAAGACCTGCCTAAACTAGAAGACCGCTATAAATATCTAAAGATAGATTACGGCGAATAAGTATACTATTAGTGATTTAAAGAAGGTTTTTAATAGGCTATATAGATATATTATTACTATTAATATAGCGATAAGAATTAGATAAAGTTTTTAGAAGATCTTATAGAGATATCGATATATATACGTAATTAACGAAAACAGTACGATTCTTATAATAGCGGTACCCTAGAAAGAAGCGTTAGTATTTATCTACCTATATTAAACTACTAACTTACCGCTAGCGCTATAATCCTAGATGTTATATATAGATCGAGCTATTAAGAAGACACGGCCACTACTATATATACTAGACCCTTAACTACTAGTAACCCCCTTTAACTACTCGTATATACGAGTATTAGATCTAAGTTTAATTTCGTAGTAACTAGTAATAAGGTTTATATATTCTCTTAATATTAGTAGGACGAGGTTAATTATAAATATTAAACTAGAGCGTCCGATTAGGCTAATAATATCTTATACTCTAAAAGTAATATAACTATTTCTAACTAGGAATAAGATAATTAAAACTAAATTAAATCGTGTCGTCCGACTTAGACCTAGAATAGAGTAGTAAACTAGTCGGTAAAATAGATACTTTAGGAACTAAAATACGATAGAGGTACGAGATATCCTAAAGATAAACAATAAAGGGTAGGAGATAAAGAATAAGACTATAAGGCCTCTAAAGGCTATAATATACTATAGTATAGGATCTATAATCTAGAAAAATAGATTACTATTAGGCGGTTAGCTCGCTTTTCCGTTCTATATTAAATATAGGTAAAATAAATTTTAAAAGAATATATATTATATTAAGTATATCTATAAAAAAAAAAAGGATAAAGGAGCCCGAAATAGCTCTTTATCCTAAGATAGGAAGTAGTCTTTATATATTACGTCGGCCTTATTAGAATAGAGAATAAGAACTTCTTATACTATCTATTCTACTATATCCCTTTAGTTAAATAAAGAGATAATACCTAAAGAACAGAACACGTAATAAAGGAAAAGAAGAACCGGCCTAGAAACTAAAGCCTATTAAATAATAAAATTATATAGATATTATATTACGCTTATTATAAAGAACCCGGAAAAGGGCGAGTATTATATATATATATCCCCTTACCTAAAATCATAGCTATTAATAGACTAGATTATAAGTGATCTTGTATGTCTATAATATTCTATTTTAATGTCTTAATAATAGATTATATATCTAAAATCCTAAAATAAGATTCTTAAAAACATTAAAGAAGCCTTATTAAAAAAAGGTATTAAAGTAGTATTTAAACTTAGTATACTAAACTAAAACAAGAGTAAAGAGAACGAGGAAAGAAATAGCGTTTAAGGAATTAATAATAGACATAGTAGTAAGTAAAGATTTATCTGATAGAGGCGTGATAAGGGTCATATTATTCTTACTAGAACCGCCTTTGTTTAAAATTACTATTATAAGAGTATAATAAAGTAAGCTTAGCTAAGAATCGGAAAAGAAAGAATCAGGTATCTGATTTTTAATCGATAACTATACCGATTACTATATTATTAAATCCTTATAATAGTTTAACGAAGATTTATAAGATAGCCGTTAGAGCTTACTATTAAGTCTATATGATTGTTTAACGGTAATTACGGGGTAGCTATTAGAGCTTACTATTAAACCTATAGGATTGTTTAACGATAATTTATAAGGCGGCTATTAGAGCTTACTATTAAATCTATATGATTGTTTAACGATAATTACGGGGCAGCCGTTAGAGCTTACTATTAAGTCTATATAGTTGTTAGACGATAATTTACGGGGCGGCTGTTAGAGCTTATTATTAAATCTATATAATTGTTTAACGATAATTACGGGATAGCCGTTAGAGCTTACTGTTAAGTCTATATAATTATTAGACGATAATTTACGGGGCGGCTATTAGAGCTTAGAAGTACTATTAAATCTATATGATTGTTTAACGATAATTTACGGGGCGGCTGTTAGAGCTTAGAAGTACTATTAAATCTATATGATTATTTAACGATAATTTATAAGGCGGCTGTTAGAGGTCGGATCTAAGTTCTAAAATAGCTATTAGGTTTCTCCGAATATTAGATATGTTAAAAGAAACAATTTATTAAGCACCTTAATAGATTATATAAAATTATTATTATAAAGAGTATATAAGCCTTAGAAATAGTATATTATAACTATATAAGCTATTCTACCTAGTTATATATCCTTTTTTAGCGTAGGCTTATTTAAGAAATTTACTAGAGGCGGTAATTCCCCGAGTAGAGAGAATTTTCTATGTCTCCTCGAATATACTATATCGTCCGGTAATTCTACTCGTCTAGTCACCGAACTTTCCCTAGGTAATTTAGTAGTAGTACTATTTAGTAGGAAACCTTCTAGCTCGAAACTAATATAGGTCGGAGAAGGTAACTCCTCTTATATAGAAGAGAGATTCTATAAGCTATATCTCTTTAAATAGAGCAAGCTATTTATAGATAATTTATCTATAGTATAACTTAGCGGTGGCCCTTCTAGCCTAGAAGTAGAGTTATAATAGTAATAGATCTCGAGTATTTTAACCTAGTATAACGACTCCTAGAGTACCTTACTTATAGCCTTTATATAGTTTAGACGCGAATAGATACTTAACTATAGAGCGTTATCTAGCGCGAGGGAATAGCGTTTATAATAGTTCGATAATCAAGGCTTATTATAGAGAGTATAGATATATATCAGAGTCCTTTAGCTAGAGGAACTTAGAGTAAGAGAGCTTCTAGATTTCTATTCTTAGCCTATTCTAAATATAGTTTTTTAATATAATAAGTTTAATAATTTATAATATTAGTAGCTAGATTTAACACTTTTATATACGTATTACCTGATCTAGATTAAGGAGCTATATTAGGCTTTCCTTAGATACTAATTCGAGTTTCTTTAAAGAGGGACCTGTTATAGCTATTATGTTTCTTAAAATAGATAGTACCTACTAGCAGCCTCCGATCCTATCGGAGCTAATTCTAGTCCCTTTTAGTCTCTATTATATAACTCTCCTTAAGCCTTTCCTATAACGTATTATCTTTACTCCGTAATAGCTAGTTAGATTTTCTATTATAAGGCGTTATAATTATAGCTATTAGCTTAGCTTTAATACTTATAGTAACGACACTTCTCTTATAGAATCTAGTAGGCTTTAGACCCTTACTTATTAAATCTAAGATCCTAATACTTAATAGCTGTTATAGATCTAGTGTGTCGGCCACGTGTAGGGGCACGTGATAGGTGCGGCCAGATCTAGACCTATATATATAATAGAATAGCAGAATTGATTCCGATCAATTCTAGTGCCTTTTTAGCCCGCTAGCGTACTAGTAAAAGCTATTCTGACCGCTACTGTTATAGTAGCCTAGTCTTTTAATATTAATCGGTAATATATTAAAGACACTAGCTCTTCGAGAGCTATTCGGATTAAAGAAGGCTTAGAAGTTTAAAAGTAAACGAAATACTAGCGAAATATATTTATATCTTAACCCTTTAAGTATTTTCTATAGTAAACCGCTACTATTTATCGACGGTGATCTCTTTTAGTAAAACTTAAGAATATAGGTATCGATAGGTAATAAGTATTATAAAACAACTAGACAAGTTCTCTTAAGAGCTATAGTCAGGCTACTCGATAGTGCCCTTAATAGAACTATAGATAATATCTATTCTCGCCTTCTTTTATCTTTTATAGATGTCTTTTNACTTCTTCTCCGCTAACGTTAGTAGCTTTAGATAGATTACGCGCTATATAGCTATATAGCTAGAGAAAGCCTAGTCGTCGACGCTTTTAAGAAATATATATCTTAAGATAATTATTATAACTAATAAGATTCTCTTTAAAGCCGAACAAGAAAACAAGGCTAGAAAAACCTTTCTCTAGTTACTAAAAGAAGAAACGCTATACGATTTATTAGAATAGATTTTAGACATTTATATTATTACTCTTTTCCTAGATCTAGAAGTCTCTATTAAAGCTCGATATCGACGCTTAAAGGAGTGTCTTTTAAATAGATTAGATAAAGTATAAAAGAACTAAGAAGTTACTCGAACCTTATTCTCTATAAGACACTTTATTACTCTTTTCTGATATACTTATAATTACTTTTCTTAAGACTCTTAAGAGCTATTTAATTTTATAAAGGTATTAAGAAAGTAAAACCCTATTATTAAAGACTTAGCTAAGTATTTATCTACCTTCCTAAAATATATTAAGTTAGTTAAAAAACTAATAGAGTTTATAGTTCTAATTATCATGTTAAGCTTCTTTTTAGACAATTATCTTCTAGAAACTTATAATAAGTTATAATTACCCTTACCTAGATATATAGAATCTAATTTAGAATCTAGTGTTTAATCTTAAAATAGTCTTTTAAACCTTATATAAAGACATACTTTACTAGGTAAGTAAGTCTAGAATAATATTATTTAAAAGATCTTAAGATATAATCCTTTAGACTAGGTTCGTTAATAGGGTTAAAGCCTAGCTATAAGAATTTTTCGAACGATCTATTCGCGATAAGAGAACGCCCTTATTAGAGATTTATAAAGATAACCTTCGTTATTTCGCTAACTACTAGCGCTATATCTATAATAGTAGTACCTGTTTTATTTATTTATACTATAGACTATAATATTATATATTATATAGATATATTAACTATAAGTGTTATAAAAATGATCCCTAGACCTTTAAAGTCTATAAATACTTCTTTTATAAGATAGAGGCACCTAAGAAGCTAACTATAAAGGTTTATCCTCCGATCGCTAGAGTAGGTGCCTTATATATCGATAGAGAAGAGGTATACGGCGTTTTCCTTTTATAATTTATAAAGCGAATATAAGACCGTATTAAGCTACTAATTCCGTTATAAAAGTTCTTTAAGGTCGTATTTAGTATTAGTTTAGATACGTTTTCCTAACGATTAAAGAGACTATATACTAATAGCTCTAGGAATATTTAAAAAGTTAGTAAGGTTTATCTTTAAGCTTTAGAAAGTTTTAGAAATCCTTTACCTATCCCGTTTATACGAATTTATAATATTATACTTAACTAATAGCCTTTATATAATAGAAAATATTAAGACTCCCTTAAAAAAGGTAGTTAGAACTAATAAGAGTATCTTAGACTACTTATATATAGCTTTTATAACTACTCGAGTTAGCTTACCTATTACTAAGATCCGTAAACCATTAGGTTATATCTTTACTAATAGTATTAAAACCCGAGACTAAGGCTAAGATAAGTTACTAAGTAATTACTCTCTATTAAACTAACCTATAATAGGATATTATATTATACGACTAGAAGACAGTTATATAAAGATACTATTATAAGAAGCGTAACTAATTCCTTATTCTTTCTTCTATATTCCCTACTAATAAAATAATNGNTAAAGAATCCGCTCTTGCTTTAGTCTGGGGTGAAAGTGCAGCTAACCGTCTTTTCGCGGCACAGGTAGGGCTGGAAATGCCAACCAAAATATCGGGAACAGAATACATACTGCTGCTACTAATGTTGCCCAAAATAGAGTAGAATCTAAACCCCCTTAAACGAGAATTTGGGGTACGAA
>JAAMPI010000640.1:6098-29604 GCA_013054445.1 Cudoniella acicularis | reverse complement strand
TTATAAGGGTTGGAAGGGGGTAGTCTAGAATTAAGCGAGGTGGCCGGAATGGGGGTGCACGGACTTACTGATAAAACCTCATCCATTTAATAACAATTGCTGTCCGCAGCAAATCACTGGAAAGGCTGAATCCTTCGTCATCCGAAATCTCTGAAAGGGACTGAGCAGAGCTGTACACCATTGCCTTGAGACGTGTATGATGTGGGTTGTCCTGAAGCGAATTTTGAAGAGCCCGAATCTCATTTGGTAAGACACTTTTATTCGACCTTTTTTCCGCAGGCGGGGAGTCAACGGCCATGTCAGACTGGCTTTGAAAGGGTTTGTTGAGGGTAGGGGACGATGCACTTGAATGCCTGGTAGAATATTCGGAGTCTTTTGTATCCATTGTGGGCGCAGGTAATGTTTTGTTAGGAGGCTCGTCGCTCGAAATTTCATTCAGCACGATGCGGTGATTTTGGGTGTTATTTCGTTGGGGAGAGCGGTGGTTTTGGTCTTGGTCCATGCTGTAA
The DNA here is from genome assembly GCA_013054445.1 of Cudoniella acicularis. Classification (NCBI taxonomy): domain Eukaryota; kingdom Fungi; phylum Ascomycota; class Leotiomycetes; order Helotiales; family Helotiaceae; genus Cudoniella; species Cudoniella acicularis. The sequence goes on along the minus strand of JAAMPI010000640.1, from coordinate 29,095 downwards.
TTCGAAGCGCTGTAGTCACACCTCACTGTCTAGAAGTTAGAACCACTCAGTTTTTTGCTTTGAGGCGATGGAATGATGTGGAAATACATACTGAGCATTGCCAACTGCTAATGATGGGGTGAAATTCCCAAGACACGCACTCCTAGCAATCGAGACGTGGTATGTAGCTGGGGATTTGTTGTTTGCTCTTCTGGTCGTCGAAGCGGCAAAAGGAATACTCGATTGTAAGCCCTGTCGCCCCCTAAGGGTTTTCCCCTTGAAAACGACTGCGCCTAGCCACGACAACTTTCCATGGCAGTGTCTTACAATTGAAATCCTGAGCTGGCCGAAAAAACAATTTTTAGCCCGAACCAGGGGTGTGATTCGTGTTCGTGTGTAATGAGTCATTTTGTTATATGCTTTGCCGTTTGCGTGGCTGTTTCTGCTGCCGTTATAGCCACTCGGAAGCATAGGAGTGGCCCTGTTCCTTCGGCTGAGTTATTCTGGCATTAAAATACATTCTATCAATATTAATGAAACTTCGGCGTGTCAACCATGCGATGCGGAAGTCGATCAATCACACACAGACGAAAATGTTTTCATAAACAGCGGCGGCGCTCTCGCGCGGAGCCGCGCCCCTGTTTCCCGGGCGCCTCCTGCATTCTACCGCTCCTCACCGCCCTCTGAGGCTTGTCTTCTCGTATGTATGCCTAGCCTACTGCACGAGGTGTCTTGTACGGTATACCTAAATGAGTGACCAGGAGTCCCAGAGACCCTTTGCCTACTTTTCGCAGCCAGGGAGTATGTAGAACACTATCACAATCTAGCCTCTGTATCTTTGTTCGGAAGAAACTCGGAAAGGAACACTAAAATAAATCCTAAATTATAATTTTAGATATGTTTTGCAATTCCACTCCTGATTTCAGGATCACAGCTAGATTCCTGCTGTTTCAGTGTGTGCTCCCGGCTTTCAAGTCTTCTTCTATGATACTGAGGATTGAGATGTGTATCCGAGCCTGATAACAGAAAAGGAAATTTTCACATAAATTAAAAGATAGGGCAAAGTCAGGGTCCAAAGTTTCTCTGGCTGATCGGTTGGTAATTGTTTACCCAATATTGATTCAGGGGAGCCTTGAGCAAGCCTCTTTACGGAGTATGGGCGTGGGTTTGCCTATCTGTATTCCGGAGTCCTTACTCAACCATTTCGAGAACTCGCGTCTACACGCCACCTTTCAGCCTTTTTCTTCTCAAGGATTTTGTCAGTTTCAACCCACCCGCTTTCAATTAACTACCCTGCTTCATATCAATGAAAATTTTAAGTGGCATTATTCCGGTACTGTACCAACCACCCCGGGAAGTCTAATGGAGGTTCAAGCGCAAGGCTTTGCTATTAGTGCAATGTTTATCCCCGAACTCTCTTAACTAGATTGGGTATAACAAGTAGTCATTCAACTGTAATATTTTCACTTATAGTTCTCGCTGATTCGCGCCCCCAGTAACTCTCTGGTCGTTGAGTAGTTAGAAGAAGCATAAACCCCCCGAAGACTCAAAATACAGTAACTGGACCGAAAACATTGAAACTCAGCTGCTTCGCCCTTAAATAATGTATGTGTTCTCCTGGGTGTTCCGCTCACTTAGGAGCCCCATGTAGAATCTCGCATCTCAACCGTTCCGCGCGGTAGCCAGTGTAGCCACATAAAAGTTGTGTCAGATTTGGGCGCGGTCGTTGTCCGCTGTCGATGAAGCGGGTGTCTTGTACAAGCGTGACTTTCTCACCTGGCTTGACGGGTAGTTCTGCTACCGGATAGGGGCAAGGGCGTAACAGCGTTGCGTCGGTGTTGCAGCGTCTGTATGTCTTTGTGCAGTAGCCAGTAGCAGTGTGCCTAGGTACCTAGTAGAGGTGGTGGGCACCCGCCGTCTCCGTCTCCGTCTCCGACTTCAGCACGCTGGGCACGCACGCCCACCCAGAGCGGCGGCCCCAGAGGAGCACGGTGGAGTCCCAGGTCAGTGGGAGAAGCTAAAAGCCTCCCGTGCGGATCAGCATGGGCCGGGGCCAAAGGCAAGCTCTTTCAGTGTTTCTGGCTCTCCTCACTGGGCGGACCCTTGGCCTCGCTCGCGTGGTGCAGGGGCTCTCCCTGGACGACTTGCAGCACCGCGACGACCACCCTCAGCACCTTCAGCACCCTTGGGAGTCTGGGACGAGCTGGAGGGCGACCATGAGAGAGGGCAGACAAGACTCGAGCTAGGCTAGCTTGAGAGCGAGGAGTCGAGACGATCTGAAGGAGGAGAGTTTGGTGCCAAGCGGGCCACTCAGCGCCGCGTTCACGGTCCAGCAGCCGGCTCCCTTCAAGTCCTCAGCGGTTCCCCACTCTGGCTCTCCTGAGCCCTCAGAGGCTGCTGAGTTAGTCGGCCATGTAATGTACGCCCATGTCCTGAAGCAGTCGATGCCCATGCTCGCCATGCGCCAGTCGTGGTCATGTACCTGTTGCCAGAGTCAGACAGTCCTTGGTCCTCACGGATGAGAAACCACTTCGCCGTCTGCAGGCGCTGCGTTCCAAGTCGTCCTCACCTCAGAAGCAGTAGACGCTGTTACGCTGGTGGGCAAGGCTTGAGGGCAAAGGCGTGAAGGTTCCTCCCCTTCCAGCCTTTTCCTCGCGCTACGCGGCGGCATCAGCAGCTCTTCGACCCTGACTGCAAGCGTGCAAGTGTCCCGCTTCTCGTCTTGCACTCACTTGCGCTCACTTGCCCTTGGCACTTGCGGGCCCCTCCTCATCCCGTGGCCGGCTTCGATCGTCGCTTTCAATATACAACTACTCCCCGTCACCCGCACCCTTACCCAAGGCTGATCGGTCCCAGGGGCTCCCCTCCCTCTTTCTCCAGACCCTCGGCCCACGACCACGACCCTCGACCCAGCAAAGGGCCCTGTCGGCAATCCTGGCTCTCCTTCTGCCCTCTACCCTCCTGAAGCCCGTTGTAGCCCTGATCGTTGCGTTTGCGCGCTGGCCGCATCCGCAACATCTCCCCCACTCAACTTTCCAAGTTGAGCATTGATGCTCCCTACCATCTTGATCACCGCCTTTTAGTGCTGTATATGGTCCCGTTGGCGTCTGATCTTTCATCTCCAACCCACTATCTTCGATCCCATTTCTCTTCTTCTGAGCCTCTCCAGCACATCTCGCCGCTCACCCACCCAAACTCTAATCCGTCCTGCGCCGACAAGACCATCACCAAGTGACTTGCCCATACTCACACCACGTTCACTCCACACTTACTACCTGGGTTTCCCAACGCCCAACGCTCTGCTTCATCCAGTATCGGGACGCCAAACAGAAGTCGGACAAATCTCCAGTCAAGCCCCAGCTTAGCAACTGGCAAGACGCGGTAGGGAAACCTTAAAAAGCCTCCTGATATCCCGAGATATAATTTGGTTTTCTCCGGTGACGCCAATTCAAATTAAGCCACCAGCAATTCCACTAGAGCTATCGTCAGAACCGGTCTGACGCTTAGCTACTCGTCTTACAACTTCCAAAGCATATTTGTCGAGTTGTCACGCACAATATCTGCAACTAACTGAGCGAGGTGTCTTTTAATCTCCTACCCCACGAGACTACCCTTCAGCTTCGACACGTGTATATCTACAACTACGACCGCGCATATCAACAGACTAAGGGCGCGTCAATGAGTTTCTGATCTCAGCATCTAAACTCCAGCATCACTCTGAACTCCATCTAGGAGAGATCCCAATATCTGGTTTCGCTGATACATCTACACGTCGATACGCAAGTACAAATCTGTCAAATGGCCTCACATCGACGAGGACCGTGGTCCCAGGGCGAAGACGCCTACTTGGTGCAGCTTGTTCATACTCAGGGGGCTTTGAACTGGGTCAGGATTGCTCAACTTATTGGATCTCGATCCCCGAAACAATGCCGCGAACGATATCATCAAAACTTGAAGCCATCTCTCAACCACGAGCCAATCAGTCCGGAGGAGGGTCTTCAGATTGAACGATTAGTTGGCGAAATGGGAAAGCGCTGGGCAGAGATCGCACGAAGACTTCATGGAAGGAGTGATAATGCAGTCAAGAACTGGTGGAATGGAAGCATGAACCGTCGTAGACGGCTGGTCCTTCGCCGAAGACCTTCAGGACATTGCTCAAATAACTTCGACGAGCAATCTCAGTCTCTCTCTTTTGCCAGACCGGCGTCGAGTCGACCTCTCACACTCAACTCTTCTTACTCTCGATCGGGAATAGATGGGTCACTTCCTTCCCCTGCCGCTTCAGAGACATCAGGGACAGAATCCATGGACGAACCCCCCTCACTTATCTCTGACAATGGTTCAACATTTTCAGTCTCGCCGCGCTTGACCACATCTCCAAGCCTTGAGCTACCGCCGCTCAATGGATTCCAAAGAAATGACCACAGAAGACCAAGTCTCCCAATCCTCCAGTTTCCATCAAGCAACTTTCGATCGGAGACAGATTCGCAGTCAATCCCCTTTGCATCTCGATATTACGACCCCAAACTTCCCGCGCTCTCTCCATCAGGGCACAGACAATCTAGTGATCATCAAACGATGGGTTTTGGAGGTCGAGATTACAACAATTACGACTCTCGAGTGCGGTCTGTGACGGCACCGTCGACACCTGTACAGCTTCCTCCTCTGAGGATGAGCAGCTACCCTGTTGCGCGGCCAGAACAAGCTGCAGAACGCGACGCAAGGATGACGCTTTCTGCACTCTTAGGTTGAAATCACCAGACATCAACCTTGCTATTAATACACTGGGACTGGTTATAAAAAAGGGCGGCAAACAATCTTGGGTTTCCATAATCTGTTGATTATTCGGAGGGGTGGTGATGAAGGGAGGGATTACTTTTGGCGTAATGGTGTTCAATGGGATCATGTCATGAGCAATGTCTTTCGTTTTATCTAGTTATTTTGTGACAATCGTCCTTAATACCATGTATATTTGTTTAGTTAGATACCCAGACGATGACAGCCCTACCTCATGTATGTATCTACTAGGCTCTTCAAATCCGAATTGTTAAATACTACTATAATTGATACCCACCAAATGTTTTCCTATAACCTTTGCACAAATACTAAATCAATAGCACGCAAAAATCACTCAAAGCAAGCATCTTCATTTTCATTTCAATTTCGATCTGCATAACTTCAACTCCAAAGTCAAAACCTGCATCTGCATAACTCCCGCCGCCCTTCAAAAGCTCATCCGTCACCTGCCCAGCAAACAATGCAATGCAACGGCAAAAAGCAATTCAAGTTTTCAGGTACGCCTCTTAGCTACCACCTCACTTCACGTCAAAAAACGATTCACATCCACGAAGTTGACTCTGATTCTGATTCACGCCCTGCAGGCCATCGCTCGATCTCCTGAGCTTCCACCTCCTACTGTCTCATCGAAAATCTCGCCTCACTAACTCATCAACACCTCAAATCCAATACTCCAAGCTTCCCACCTTGGGGGTCTCACCTCCCCTCTTTTGCCCAATGCACTTTTTCCTCCATCTCCAACCACCACCCTACAAGTCACTCACCTGTCTCACTACGCTCCAACTCCCAAGACAAGATAGACGAGACATCTCGCAGATCTCCCTGCCGAGCGACTCAGAGTCAGCGAGGGCTGACTGCCTTCATCATAATCCCTATCAGCTCCACTCCAGTCTGCTCTACTCCTGTCCTATCCACCTATCCATCATCAAAAAGTACCCATCAAATCAATCACCACACTCACTAAACCCACCAATCAAAGCCCTCGGAGATTGAAAATTCCACCGACAGAACGGTACGGTACGGGGCCTCCATAAAGACCAAGCCAATCCCTCTCTAACTCCTCGTTTTTCCTTTTTCCACCTCGCAACCCAACACAACGCAACGCAAAACTAATGCACGCACGCCAACGCCAACGTACGAACAAAAAAAAAAAAAGAAATACCTACCACGCCACTGTGCATGAAACATGTAGCATATGTTTGCCAGGACAAGCCTCCGGGGATAATAAATGCACCAAGTGCAACAAGGTCAAGGGAGCGGAGCTGTATGTGTTTGATTAATTACTGCTTGGGGTTGAAGACTTGCATTGATACTCAGTTGGGTTCGGAACTTCAACCTGGGTTAGGATTGGGGATTGGGATTGAAATTGCTTGCATATATGCACTGCATTGCACTTTACTAGATGCACCAGTACATAACTAAAAATATACTGCACTGTAAGCACACAGTTAAAGGTCGAGATCGTCCCAGTCAGTCAATGGTAAGTCTCCCTCCATCCTTCCATCCCCATCTCCAAAAAAGAAAACTCCAAACCCCAAACCCCCAAAAAGAAATATAGAAAAGAAGGGGCAGATCATAAACAAATGGAAGGCAAATCGAAGCGTCTAATATGACGCGAATTGAGATACAAGGCCTAGGAGCCCTTGGCTATATACACTTACAAGCTTCCTTCCAGCAAGTGTAAAAAGTGAGGCTAATGCATCGGTCCCCATTCCCAAGAACCAGAAAACCCCAAATGCTAAAACCCGTGCAGTCTGCAGATGATCATGCACGTCCCGGCGTCCTCCCTCATAGCCAGCCATCCATGCAGTAGTAGAGAGAAGAAGCGCACGACACAACCGCAAGTAAGCGACAGCAGCGATCTTATTAGAGAGATGCTTGATGATATTACAACTTGGGACTGGCTGGATTTGCTTGGCTGCTTGCTGCTGCTTGAGGTCGGGATTAGGACGAGACGATAAGAAATGAGATGGGATGGGATAATTTGAGTTGGTGATTGCATGCATAGAGAATGCATATGGAATGAATACAGGACGGATCTTCGAACTTTTATGCGGCTCGAAATGTTGGGATGAAAATCCAAACTTACTTATGAAATGAATGCGGGTTGAGATTAAGGCTACAAAGTGAGGTTTAGATCTGCAAAATTTTGGCGGTGAGTGGTGAGACCGAATGTGGACTGACGAGCAGACAAACGTTGGGCTTCCGGACGGTGTGTCTTCGGACGATTTGCATCAGATCGTCCCCATCGAGACATCGAGCTTCCCGTTTTTTCCGTTTCCTTTTGATTTCCAACTCCAAGAAGACGGGACATCTCGCATTGAACATTGAACTCGATTCAATTCGATTATTCCCCCAAAAGAAAAAGTAGAGATGCATTTGCTTCTACACAGCTTCAAAGGGTATCTAACAAACACAATACATTACCAGCCAAGGCAAGGCAAGGCAAAATATTTCATCCATACTCCAGGCAGTGCGAAGCGCGAGGCGTCGTTCACCGTCTTATTTGACCAAGCTGTATATCCCAATTATAGCTCAACTGAAACTCCATCGCTGCAACGCTACATAATGGCAATGCTGTCTCTAAATCCAACCCAATAATGTAAAGGAACTGCAATATTCTATAGGTAAATGTCACCACCCTCGTTGGCAACCCACTTCCGCCACGCTTCGTCATATGCAGATTCGAGATCCGATACCCATCTCTTTGTGTCAAAAAGGGCACACGTCCATCGACTATCGAACAAGAGCCTGCGAAGCTCACCCAGTCGACCCACACCCTCGCCGCGTCCCGACGGCTGAATTCTATATGAGAAGCTTCCGGCAAGCTTGATCGCAAATTCTTCATACTGCTCGTCATCCTTCGCAATGAGCTCCTCTGCGGCCTTTCGACCTTCTTCGCTTCGGGGAAGCGCACCCTTGAGAATCGATGCTGCCATCCGAGAACACATCTTATACTTGTATCGGGGGAGGGTTAGGAGGGGTGTGCTTGACCACAAAACATCGGCGGCTGTTGTGTGGGCATTGCATTCCGGTGTATCCAAGAAAAGATCACAAACTCGCGCTCGAGATATATGCTGGTGTTTAGGAGCAACATCCGTGAACCAGATTCGTGATGCAACACTGTCTCCAGCCCACTCCTGTGCTGTCCTCTTTAGATTGCTCTCACCCAGGTCGGGAAACCGAAGTAGCCAAAGGATAGCTTTCGGAACTTTATCTAATATTCTCAACCAGGTGCGAAATGTGGTAGGTTCGATCTGCAACAGTTAGCTTGATTCTGACATTGATTGTAATGAAAGCAAACCTTGTAAAGTTGGTTGAAATTTCCAAGAATAATAGCATCATCGGATAAGCTTGGGAACAGTTCCTTTCGCATCTGCCATCGTCTCGACTGTTCCTCATCCCACGTTAACCTTCGCTCACGAGGCTCCGACTGCGCATGGTCACAACAGAAAAATGTGTCCCTGCAGAAGATGATATTTTCAGAGTATACCCAGTGATCTTCCTCGTGAGACTGATGGTCTAGCAGTTGGTCCTCCAGTTCAAGATTTCGCCTCCATGGCCGAAGAGTATCAGGAGGGATTGCCGTTTCATCAGCTAGGAGGTAGTCACACCACTCAGCCCCGAGAGTTCCTGCAAAGCCCATGAAAGACATTTGAATGGGGGCAGGCCGTGCCGCAAAAACTTCGTTCCGGGCTCCTCTCGTGTAGCCGTTAAGATTAATGAGGATATGAATCCCATCATGGATAATCTGCTGGATCAAGCGGTCAGCAGGCCATGAGCTAGCATCATGAAAAACTGGTGCCTCGCGCTCAATCTGTTGTCTATGTACAGAGTTGTCGCTTGCTGTCGTGGCATAACAAAAGGCTTTTGCGCGAGACGGATTATGCAAACCAAAGACAGATTGCATTCTGTGGAGCAGTCATTAGTATGAAATCGATGGAATTCGCGGGAGAACTTACAGGTGGGCTAGAGGATGATTGTTAAAGTCCGAGGATACGTAACCAATATTAAGGTGAGGTGACGGCGGTGATGGTGGGGAGAAGACAGAGGCTGGTAACCACGGCGCTCTCAGCGTCGAACAAGAAATTCTCAAGGCATTTCGTTGAGAGATCATACGAATGTCCTTAGCTGATAAAGGACAAGTAAAAGTGTGAAATGGTAGAACAGTTGGCGCCGTTGGAACAGATAAGCTACCAGGGAGGTGTGGCCTGGGGTAGTGGGAAGCGGGGAGTATTCTCTTCTTGACGTGCTTGTCTTGGTACCATCGATGCATAGCTCTCCTGGTCGCTCTCTCGATGAGTCGAACAATGCGAGAGCCTTCCCAGCGATGCCCAACCCATTTGGAAACTGCATCCTGTATGTTGGCTTTCCTGTCCGGTTGCCATCGCCCCCCCGGCATCTGCAGCTTCTAACTGTTGAATGAATTGGTGGAGGATCTGATCTTGAAGGGACCCACGACCCCAGGTTGAACCTTCCTTAAGCTGCTTGTTCACAATATCAACAACTCGCTTCATCCATCCTCCTCCAGAGCCATTTGACCTCGCCTCGCAAATCATGCCAGTCTCATCAACATGCCATCGATCCTGCCGACCCTCATCAAGGATCACGCCTCCTCGTCCAGCCCAATCGCAAACAGAGTTTAGAGCATTTGCCAACCCACAGACAGCCTCGGCGAAGTCTGGGCTTGATGCCACAGCTCTCCTGTAATATTCAATGGCATCACTTGTCCGTCCTTGATCTTTAACGGCATTGGCCAAATTTGCGAGAGCGATATCGAAGGAGCTATCGCACGCAACTGCCTTCTCATACATTGTGATTGCAGCAGTGAGTTGACCAATGTCTTTCAGAAGGCTTCCCAAGTTGGTGTAGATATGTGCATGTCTTGGATCCAAATTAAGCCCATAGTTGTAGTATGCAAGAGCCAAGGCAACTCCACTTCCAGGGACAACGCCAGGTATGGCTGGGAGGGCCGCAGAATCCCTATGCGTGATAGCACGTTGAGCTGCAGGTTGTTGCACGCTCGCTAGCAGAATTCCTACATTGTTGGCTGTTGAAGGGCTTGGTTGAAGTGATAAGGAGAGGTAGTACAGGGCTAGGATGTCGCCAACGCCCGCAGGTATTCTGGCTATCCGCTGTGGAGAAGTGCTATTTGACATCGCATCCTGAAATATTTTCGCGAGAGACAGAAGGGAGTTACTCGTGGTCGAGATGGCCGCTTTCCTGGCTAGGCCTTCTGGGACATGCCGAAGTCCTGGTAACTCACCGTCTTTGGAAAACACCAATCTAGCGGTTTGCAAAGCCTTGTCGGGCGGGAGGAGAAGAGGAGTGGGTGGTTCCGCGAGGGGAGTCCTGAAATCCAGGGGTAAACCATTGAGTCCATCAAAAGAGAGAACATTAACAATTTTTTGGATGAGACCCTGGATGCCGTGTAAACCTCTACCGGCACTTATTAGGACCGCATCCTCAAAGGCTTTTGAAGCACCGTTAATGTCCCCAAGTGCATATAACATGTTCCCCTTGGCATGGACAAGAGCAAGAATTCGTCCGTTTTCACAACCTGGTACAGAGAAGCCACTAGATCCAAAGCCAGGTTCGCCAGAAGTGTCTTCATAGTCCTTTGTAGGTGGGATGTGGAAAATGCTTTCGCTGTCTCGATCATAATCGAGAGTTATTATTTCCGAGGTTCCGGCAGATGCACAAGACTCACGATCGGCATTGCTCGATGTCTCACTGGAATAGTCCTGGGATTCCTCTGATTTTGGTAATCGAAGTGATCTTTCCACGAAATCAATAATGCCGACTGCTTCGTTTCCACGATGATCTCCACAAAGCAATCCTATGAGATGCTCAACAGCTTCGAAATAGCTTGGTAGGAGTTTGACAGACTGTAGCCAATGTTGCTCAGCCTCCTCACGCCTATTTAAGCATAGGAGGGTAGCCGCAAGATTCGAGATAGCCTCTACGTGCCTAGGTACATGTTTAGATTTGTTCAGCAAATGTGGAACAACAACTTACTTGGAATCTAAAGCGATGATTTTTGAATACCAATCTAGTGCATCGTGATACTGCTCCAATCCATACGCTAAGCAGCCTCCAAGCAACATTCCGTCGACCCAGTACCAACCGCTTTGTTCACAAAGATTTGTCAGAAGCTCAAGCGCTTCTTTTGCTTTGCTCAATGGTGAGCCTGATTGGTACTGCCCTGTTTGAAATGGCGAAACATAATGCCGTGCTTCATGACTGGAAGATGATGATTGTCGCGCTTCTCCTAGACCCCCGCCTTGCCAGCGTCCTTGATCCCGACTGGCAGCAGGACGGTACGAGGGAGCCATCATATTGCCTACGTGTCTTCGAGAGGAACTGGCTTCACTGATACCGGCGTTCAAGCCTGTCCACTGAGGCGTTGATAGGTAGGAAGTTGGTTGTCTAGGGGGCTTGGGATAAATACTCGTCTTCGAATACGACTTGGAACCATGTGCTTGGTTTGTGCTTCGATGCTCCCTTTTCGATTGCTGGAGGAATGCAAGCAGGTCGACATATATACTGTGGGCCCAAGCAAGTGTTTTTTCCCTGAAACGAAGGTTACTAGCCCTATTCGCAGATTCGGCAATGGGAGTTCTTGACCCTTCTGGATTTGACGCATATAAGCTCGTGTCAACGTGAAGAGGATGTATTTGTGTGGGGGCCTCAAAGCGATGATCTGGTGCATGCAGTTTTTGCTCTGGAAAGGAGAAAAGTGGATTTCCCATGTGAGAATTTCGGTCTGTTTCTAAGTTCATAGAAGGTGGTCGAAAGGGGGGTAACAAGTCCCCAGGCATTTTAGAATTGCCCGAAATTCTTCCATTTAAGTAAGAATCTTGATTTGGGTAATGATGCCCTCGAAAAGCGGCTGGTCGATATGGAACAAATTTGCCATCAGGCCAATACGGACCATATAATCCGCCATCATTAGAGGCAGTAGGCCCTGGAGATGGTAGGTAGGATGGCTGAAGCACAGTGGGAATCTGTGTACCATTGTTAGGATAGTATGTTGCACCCTGCTGCATACCGATGTGATCCCACATGTTGTGAGACGGATCAGGCATGGATGGTAGATGTGACCACTGTTCCACCTCGCCAATGGGACGCAAATCCCCGTTGGCTGAACTGGATCCCCCATACTGGCCAGGTTGTTGATATCCCCAGCTTGAGGCTCCGGGCCTCTGTCGCAACGGCTGTTCGTTGGCGCCGGCTGGAGGATATGTACTGCTGCGAGCCGCTGAGCCCGTCAAGGGGAGGACCACATGCTTCAGGGCCGGTGCCTTACTCGACCATTGCACCGGTGTGCCATCATATCCCGCAGCCAGAGTGCCGTTTGGGGTTTTCCTGCGTAGCATGTGCTCTGAGGGGTCATTGTATTGCGATGGGTAGCCCTGCTCTGAGGAGCTCCCACGAGCAAGGCCCGTTCGGCGCGGGGCATGATTTTCGAGAGGATATGCGCGAAGAGGGGGTGTCGAAAGAGATGTCGAATTCAGATCTCGCAGGCTGCGGAAAGGAAGATTCGCAGGAGGATCGAGTCGTCTTGAGCTTGGGCTTGGAAGAGGTTCAAAGGGCGGGACAGCAAAGCCAGGGCTGCCAAACTGCTGAGATACGTGTCGAGGATGATGAGCTATCTGGGGAATCATGTTCATTTGCTTGTAGCAGCTGGGCTGAGAATGAGAATGCAAGACGGGTATATATGCTGGAGTATGTCCGCCCAAAAGCCTTGTCAGCACATCAGTTCCAAGGAGTGCCGATACCTGCACGAAGGAGGGGAGAGTCTGATCTGTTGATCATCTCTGCCGTGGTGCGCCGCAGCCCAAAGAGGGCGTCCTGAGAGCTGCCCGCTTTCCTGAAGAATACAGTGGCACTTGTCGACGACTCTGGATATGGTGTTATTGCTTTTGACGATTTGCTTTCGTGGTGTTGCAGCCTTGAACGTTGGAGCGAGGTGTTTGCATTCCGCGCCTGCGATTGGCGCGCAAGCGCCTGTCAGCAGAGCGCTTTTACGAGCGTCCGAGGACAGTAACAAACAATGCTGGACATTACTCAGGTTGTCATTCATATCAGATTATGCACTTATTTGCTAAGTATTCCTGGACCTTTACCTACAGTTCTCCGGGCACAACTTAATGGCAATCGTGATCTATCTGGACAATATATCTTGGCATTCAAATTCGTGGCTCAAGATGAGACTTGGCTACGCCACATGCGCCGCATGGTTGTTTTCTTTTCTCGAACGCCCATCACACAAGTACAATCTTAGAAATGTTGACCTGAGAAAATATGGAACGCCAGATCCATGCTCTCCAACGAAGGACGAAGGACATGGCGTTGAGTAATAGGACACGATTGATCTTCTTGCTCCAAAAATAGGCCTATACCACAGATTAAACCAATCCTCGAGGGAAAGGAGGTAAGGGCCAGAGTGTTTGGCAAGTTATTCTCTCACGACGTTCGACCTGAGAATTGCGATTTCATTTCACAGCAGATGCACGTGGTGGTTGGTAGATCAATCAATGCCATTGCTTGCACAGCCTATTGTGAAGTCTTCAGCCCGTGACACCTTGCAAAGAAATCCATTGTCAGTATGTATCTACTCGTCCGGAACTGCAATCTCGTTAGCGTATGTTAGTAAATTCGGTGAGATAAGCCTACTCTCAATCTCCCCACTCTCAATATCGTCACTAACATCCTTCGGGCTTCTTCCATCAACTTGGCATCCAACACTGAAAGCAGTTCCCAGGATCTCCTTCACCGTGCCCTTCAACTCCTTCGACAAAGACTTGAATCTCATCGTCCGGGCAATTTCAATGATCTCGTCCAGAGGTACAGACTTGCTGTGCTTGATGTTCTTCTCCTTCTTTCGGTCCCGGGGAGGCTCCTTTAAGGCTTTGATGACGAGAGATGAAGCGGAGGGGACAACGGAAACGGCGGCTTGTCGATTTTGGATAGTGAGCTTTACTGTGACACGGAGACCTTTCTGCGCAATATCAGAGTCTGCTTCGTGATTGCCAATTATCCCCATTGTGCGAGCTTACCCAGTCGCCAGTCGCCTTCGCGATATCTTCTCCGACCTTCTTAGGTGAAAGGCCAAGAGGACCAATCTTAGGAGCGAGTGCTGATGATGCACCAACCTCACCACCCGTGGCGCGAAGGTGACTAGAAAATTGACCGTTAGAAAATATTCGCTTTCTCAATCTGCTCCATGTCTGAGTGGAGGGGGAGGAAACTTACATCACCTTGATCTCGTTGGGGTCGACCTTTGGAGCTATATGGAACAGAGTACCGTCAGCAAGAGCATTATTGATGCGACCGACAGAGCTTACGCATGTTTGTGGTTGACGGAGATGCTCTCGATAGTGGTGTTGTTTGCCAGATTTGACTACAATTTCTGATTTCGCATCAAAAATGATTCTGTGGGCGGAAATTCGCTTAGCTCTGGATCGGGCCACGCTAAATCCACTGCCGCACTTGGTAGACGAGGCTGAGGCGGGGCTACCTAGGTACACACAAGGCCTTTCTGGTCTAGAATTCTACGGAGTAAAGCATCGTTACTTCAATTCTGGGGTGATTTAAGCCTCTCGTAAAGTCCTCTCCTAACCTGGAAATTGTTGACCTTTCTTCAGGTGGTTGTGACACCACACACTTTTATTTGGACAACACAGGGTTAACAGACACTTTCAATTCACACTTTGAGCCTCGAGTAGCAGTTTCAAGTATGCGCATTATGAGAGCACACTAGTTTAAGTACATCGAAAGAATTTGCTTCGTTGATGTATTAAATTTCGCTATGTCTATCCTCATACAGCTAGGCCGTTGTAGCAGCCGACAACAGCCCTCGGCATCGAGCTCGTTGGGTTTCTTTAAATCCCAGATCACACCCCCACCTGTTTCGGTATACGTTTAATTTGTTCCGCTTACCGCAAGTCTAATAAATGTTAGCTAGTCAGGAGTTGAGAAGGGGAAAGATCTGCTCACTTCATAAGATGATCCATAAAGGTCTGGAGAGAGACATCATCCGTAAAGATGGTCTGGGCTGTTTGCGCTCCAACTCCGCCATAAGCTCCTGTCGTATGGGTGGTGGATGGATTGAGTTTTGAGAGCAAGAACCGTGCTTGTGAACCGCCGGCGTCGCAAACAATAAATCGAGGAAGTGGGAATCGGTCGGTGATGAGATCCTTGTTATTGTGAATAAATGGACCATATTGGGGTCAGAGGGGAACTCACCCTAGCATCTTCCTTTGGCAATTCGAGAAGTGCACCAAAATTCTCATAGCCCTCCTGGTCTTGATAACCTGCTTTCCTCCACTCCGCAACGGTTTCTCCATGGAAGATCAAAATGTGGAAGAATGTATCTAATAAGAGGATGTGGGTTGGTTGAATGGAAGTAGAATCAAGAAGAACAGGTTGGCTTCCATCCTGATCGAATGTGTACGAGTCCAAAGTGGGTTGGATCATGATCAGAGAATTGCTGACGTCCTCGTGATTAAGAACATGTCTATAAAAGGCCGTCTCGTCAGGTGAATTGTTGAAAACTTGAAGGAACTGACTTCTTCGTAAGTGGAACATAAATTGCGGATAGAGGGTAAAATTCTTCTCCAAACGGAACGAGGATGGATCGTCTTTCCTGTAGTCAGCAAATCGAGAGCATAACCGAATTAACATTCTGTCCACCCAACGCAAAACGTCCGGTCCATCATCAACTTCTGCTTTGAATACAGCAATCCTAGACATCAGGACTGCTGCGGCCTCTTGATCGAAAGATTGTGCGATGGCAGGGTCTCCCGCTGGTCCACTGAGATTTCGGGAGACGGTAGTAACTCGGAGATGGAATTGACCCGAAGAGTGTTGGTAGTAGGTCAAGAATTGCATCATCCCTTTTTGTGGCGTTTGTTGATGCTGTGTGGGGCCGCCCTGGCTTGCAATCTCGAAATAGATTCCGTAACTGGCACTGGGGTCGATACCGCACATCTTCCAAGAGCAAGTGTTGCCAATACCACACTCTGTCTCACCTACAGATGTAGACTTCTTATTCATAGACACCGCGTGGCCGATGAGTCCAGTAACCTTCAACTCCTTGGTGGTAAGGACTTCAAGAGATGCATTGAAACCCATCAAAAGGTTATCATCGCCGTCTTTTTCAAAAATACGAACAAAGGATTGCTTGAACATAGATGACGTGAAACTGTCAGTCAATACCATGTGTCCGCCTGTAGAATTTGAAAGTCCTTTCATCTCGAGGAGACCAACTTGATCTAAGCATCCGGCAAAGATATCGATGATATGGCCATTGTGAGCGGTTCTCTTTGCTAAATTGTCGTAGAACTACAAGGTGTCAGCGATGAAAAACATACAGATTTTAGCGGCGTACCTTTAGGGCCTTCTTGTAATATTTAATGTTATCCCGATCAATGTCATGATGCGATCTGATTGGTTCTCGCAATTCCGGGCCAACCACCAAGCCAGGTCCTTCTGTGGCGGGTCCACCAGCAAAGAGCATGATTCGGCCACCAGCATTCTGGAAAGAAGACTCAAGTAATCCCACAGCAACACTTAGAGCAACTCCGGTGCATCTGAGGTTCCTCCGATCGCTTGCCACAGGCCAGGGATCTTTTTGTAGTTGCTCCAAAGCCTTTGTGAGCTGGAATTCACATTGCTGGACAGGTAACAGGAATCGAGCTGCTGGTCCCATTGGCGCAAGAGGTCTGCCTGGCTGTTGTTGTTGCATACCAGGCCGCAATCCTGGAGCGAGCAAGCCTAGCATCTCTTGGACTTGCTTCGCTGAGTAGTCTTTGCTGCCCCTAAAGACATATGATTTTGGACATTCAGTGTATCCGATTTCGTGCACTTGGGCCTAAAATATCCGTCAGTCTCTGAGGTGATTCGTATTCGCTGTACTACGACTATACCATAGTTCCAAACGTCACTAATCCCACCAACGCATTCTCAGGCAAAAGGCTCAAGCTCATGACAAGAGACTCTTTCAAAGCAGACAAGCTGTCCTCTTCCTGGCAAGTATCCACAACATAGAGGAATATTGGCGGGCTTGGTGCTGGCCGCGACAACCGGTATTCGATAGTAGTGTTGGATGGGTGAAGCTCGGGGGGTATAGCATTGGCGGTGATGTCTTTGTAGTGGGGAGGGAGGGGTTTCTTGAGAGACAAAACGGGCAAATCCACAATCGTGCGCGAACATCTACCTGACTAGCAGCTGTCAGCGCGTACCTCAGATTTATGGCTCTTTGGATTGTTACCAGAATGGGTTCAGAACTGAACGACAAGGTTGCTTGCAGATAACTGGCTCAAATTGTAGAAGAGGGGTGTCTGGTTTCTCTTTAAGGGGTGTATAGAGTGCGCCGATGGGTACCACAAGTCTTGAAGCTTCCTATATTCGGTCAACAGCTAATCCTTCTTCTTTTAAAGCCTAAACTGACCATTCGAGAGCTCGGGAACACATTCCAACTTAAACGAAGCCCATCTCGATCCTCGACCTCGGACCACTGCAACATAATTAGTCAAGGCGTCTCTAGCCTTCGCCAGGAAAATTACCTGTTCCTTCAATGCCTCAATATCCATCGTTGAGAATCCAGCCGGCCGCCGCACTTAGATAGTAGGAAATATATCTGTGGCTCTTGGGTCGACAATAGAAAGTTATGGCGCAGTGATTGTGGCCACGCAGTTTTTACTGTGGGCGGTTTCTGGATTGAAATACGCGGAATTAATGCAATCTGGCGTTGGCAAGAAAGAGTCAGGATCGCATTGTGAACTGTACTTGCGCGGGTGGAAAGGTGTTCTGTTCGACGTCTTGACTTTGGCCTTGCGAGTGCAATGGAAGGTGTGTTCTGTGCCTCAGGCTACCAAGCGACCATCATTTTAACCTTAAGGCCTCAGGCACTGATAAATAAGCGAGCTGGTGCTCAAAACCTTTGAAATTTTTCGCAGGAGACTTTCTTTCTCTTCATCATCGCCAGTTTTTACAATTACTTAACGACAGCCTGTGTGCTCCTACCACAACGCTGTTTTCGCACTGCGCGAAGAGTACTTCACCCGTTGCTGGGCGCCGTCTTGTGAGTGATCATTTCGACTGCAATGAGAAGCCGGGAATCAGCTGAGGTTACATGCTGATGGGGAATCCTATTACGTTCTCGATGCAGCTATTGGGATACTCTGCTCTTCATGGGAATTGCCCCAAGCTGGCCCAGTCTCGATCTAATTCAGCTGTCATGGTTGTTCTGATGTGGAGGCCTACAAAGTAGATCGCGTCGTAGGATATACAGGCTCCGCGGCTCCGCCGAAGCCATGGATCCTTATGAAGTGCCTAGTCATCAATGCACACCATCTAACTGACTATAGTAGTGTCTTGATCCCGCGCTAGATATGGTTATAGCATAGGGGACTCTTTCTTTGCGTATGTTAGTAGTCTAGAATCATTGAAGCTCTGTCGCATTTTATAACTCCAATTGATCCGTGACAACATAAACATGTCTGTTTTTGGACCGCATCAAATGTAAATTTTATTTCTTAGTATTGCAGACCATACATACACCTTGCGCGAATACCGGCTCGACTGGTGACGCCAGCCACTCACATTTCATGATTGAGAGTTCAAGCCTCAGAGTTTGATAGAAAGCTGTAACTCTCAAATTGAAGAATCCGTTGAATACATGAAGCTATTCAAGAGACCATAGACGGAGGGCGTCAGATGGCCAGCATAACAATATCATTCACCCCTAAAGGTGATGCAATGTGTTGAGCATGATAATTAATAAGTCGAGTAATAGCAAGATGCAGTCGGAACCGGTCACCGAGAGGCTTATGGCCGTTGTTTTAAGTAATTATATTTCAAATTTAATAAAAAAGTACTCACCAAGCGAATTATTTGATGGTAAGAATCTATTACAAGTTTCTTGATCCATGGTACATTGACAATAGTGTCTATTTGAATTTGGAAAATACCTCGTTACAGTTTCACAAGAGAGGTAACTTACAAGAATGGACTTGTTTATAGTAAAAGTGCTTGGGTCAACATTTATTGGCGTAGAGAATTGAGGATAGTTTAAACCAGTATATCGACGACTTTGGAACCCTCTTAAAACTAGCAAGAGTGAGCCTAAATATCAAATTACTTAAAACGTGTTCTTATTTTCTTTTGATAAATATCATACAGTGAATAGTAAAACAAAGTCTTTTCTTTTTAATTCCCTGAATCGCCGATGCCCGACTAGTGCACGTGACCTTACAACGCAAGCCAGAAATCAGGTCGCACACGCTGTTCCCCAGCGAAGCGATCACTAAGTGTGCTGCAAATTAGCGGACACAGGCTACAAATTTAGCGATGGACCCCCAAAAACGCCCATCATTTAGCAACTCCCCCCACCAGCCCCTCAGCCACTAGCAATTATTAATCAGCATTTCAAACGTAATTCTTCCGATGTCCTCTCAAAACAGCTGGAATTTCTGTTTACGACAAGATTAAATCATAACCACGTTCAAACTTTTTTCAATTTAGTAAAGGAAGGTAAATCCAACAAACAGCTATCCATCAACTCATGAAATCTCGTACACGTCGCATGATATTTTATGGCTTCTTTTTGACCTACATCGGAAGTCTGTTATGTTAAGTTCACCCTTGGATACTTTCTTTGAGGTTGGAATTCGTGGTTGATTTGTTGTTTTGAAGTGTTGTGAGCGGCTCCAGGTCTTCATTCGCTTAGCCTCTATCGAAAAGGTTATAGCTACGGCTCTCATCAAGGCTTTTATTACTAATGAGAGTAGTGGGATGAAGTACGAAAACAACTCAGAGTTTAAGCACACTGGTTGTACAGAGTGTTTACCCATTTCACGAAGGAAATATCGCCGACGCCGCGAAAGACTTCAAGAACGCAAATATATAGACCCTTCTCTTTGAGAAATAAACAGTTAAGAGCATTTCAACATCTGGATTTAGAGTAGTAGAAAACCCTTGAGTCTCAAATGCGTGTAAAAGGCGACTTTACCTTTCCTAGCCCAGCCACCGCGTCTTCGCAAAAGAAGACCAGCCACGCGTAACATATATACTCTACTATAATCTTCGTTTATCACGTGAATGCTATAACAAGCATTTGTCTTTCATTCAAACAAATCATACTTTGTTTACAAGTACTAACCAGTAGTATAAGCTTCTTCTGAAATAATATATTATAACCTAATTATTATAGTACTTCTATTATTAATTGATTGATTGATTTATCCTTTTTTTCGTCCTTTATAAGTCGAAGACTATAGTAAGACAGCTAGGGTTTAAGCCCTAGCGAGTAAATAGTATTTATAAAAGGTAGTAATCTAAGTATTCTAGATAATAGTAAGGGTCAGGCCCTAAAGATAACAAAAGAAATAATATAAAAGAACTAATTAGTCTCTCTCTTTTTTTTTCTCTTCTTCTTTATCTTCTCTTCCCTCCCCCCTTTCTATATACCACTTCTTTATAGCGGATCGGGTCTTTTTTAAGAACTCGAGCGTTAATTAGATATTATATATCGTATATAGAAGTTGTTATAGACCTGGAGTAGTATACGCGCCACGTGCCCCTAAGGGGGGCGTGTCGGGTATACTTCGGGGTGTAGACTATATNTAATAGAATAGCGAATAAGGNTCTAACCTTATTCTTATNCCTTTTTAGCCNGATAGCCGAATAGTAAAAGCTATTTATATTANTCGCTACGTACGCTAGTTACGTACTGTTATAAAAAATCTCGAGAATTCGTATATAGTTAATTTTATAAAAATAGAAAAAGTATATAATAAAAAAGAAATATTTATATAAAAGAAGTAGAGGACCGGGTATTTATAGGCCTAGCGTCTTACTCTTAGAATATAATATATAATAAAATAGTTATAAATTAATAAATATAAAAAGCTTTTAAAAATAAAGCTATAAAAGTAAAGTTAAAGTTTAAAGTTAAGGTTAAAATAAAGCTTTTCTAGAATAAATAAAATCTATATTATAGTCGTCGTCTTTTCTCTATTAAATATCGTCTTCTAATATTAGATAATAAAAAAAAGAAAATATTATAAAAGAAAAATATTAGAAAAGAGAGTCTTTTATTAAGATAATTTATTTTTAAAGAAATAATAAAAGAAATTAATAATTTTTTAAATTCTTTTTATTTATCTATTATATTATCTTCTAAGAACTAAATATATTTAGCCTTCTAGGCTTCTATAAAGGTTAGTAGCGCGATTATAAGTTCTTTAGATATAGTCTTTTTTATCGAACTTTAAGTTTTTATTATCGATTAAAGTAACTTATTATCTTTTATAGAGTTCTCTTCTTATAAGTCGTTTTCTTTAGATAAGTTTATTTTATTTAAGTCGTCTTTAAAAGTATTATCTACTAGT
This sequence comes from Cudoniella acicularis, assembly GCA_013054445.1. Taxonomy (NCBI): domain Eukaryota; kingdom Fungi; phylum Ascomycota; class Leotiomycetes; order Helotiales; family Helotiaceae; genus Cudoniella; species Cudoniella acicularis. Next base: position 7,919 of record JAAMPI010000640.1, on the reverse strand, counting down.
ATAAAGATATCTTCTTTAAAAACAAACTTCTTAAGACGATTCTTAGTATATAAGCCTTTTAAATAGATATTATCTATCTTTTCTAATATATATATATCTTTTAGAATATCCGCTTTTCTTATATAATATAGTCTTTACTATTTAAAACTTAATTTAAAGTTAGAAGATATATCTATTATATATTTTAAATTATAGATAAAGACTATATTATTCTTTTTAATAGACTTAGCTTATAGTCGATATATTCTATTAAATACTTCTTTTTCTTTTTTATAGACCCGTCTCTTTTAAAATATAATTTCTTTTATATCCTTATCTCTTATCTATAGCTATCTTATCTAGAGCGCTAATAGTTCTTTACTAGAGTATACCTTCTATTAGTCTAAGAGTCTCTAAACTAGGTATCTTGTTTCTACTAGAAGAATTACTTCTTTCTTATAGATTAAAGAAAAGAGAGTTATACTAGTAGGTCTATAGATTAATATTTTTTCTACTAATAAGATAGTCGTTAGATATTTTCTCTATTATTCTTTATCTCTAGTTATTTATACTAAGGCTTCTATAATTAAATAATAACCTTATTCTATTATTCTATTAGCTTTTAAGTTATATATTAATATTTAGACTCGCTAGATTCTATATTTCTTTATAAAAGTCTNNACGATTNTNTTATTTTCTAGNCTTCTATTAATAACTAGTCGACTAAAAACTCTATATTAATATANTANTTNTTTCTAGANAAAAGTTATAACCTTATTAANNNTTANATTTAAAAGAGCTTTNNNTTTTAACTATCNTAATAAGTCTTCTCTTATAANNACTAANTATCTNTTTCTANTATCTTTTAATAAATANATAATATNNAGCCTAANCTTNNNNTAGANTATTAAAGNCTANNTNAGATANAGCGCNTTCTTCTATATAGGNTTCGTCTNNNTTTTTAATATANNATATAGCTTATAATATATTTNTTTATAGTTATAATANTATTCTTTCTTAATAAAAGNNGTTANTAACTCTTTAATAAATACCTTCTCGCNCTTTATANCCTAGTTCTTTATANTATANNCTNATGATTTTCNTNTTTTCTTTTAATAAGTTAATAACTAGANATATANATATCTCTTTTCTTCTNTTCTAATAGAGCTNTNNATNNTATANTAAATATTCTAAAAGCCTTANTCTTAAANCGTTAAAATTCTGATCTTATAATCTNGTCTAGCCTTTTTATAGTTAANAGGAAANNTNNNATTCGTTAGGAANCCTTTTAAATAGTANTNNNTAAATAGGTTTTCTTNTTAAGCNNNGNTTAANAANAGCTTATTACTTTTATCTTAGACCTTTCNNACTANGAAGACCTAAATTAGATCTAATTAGANANNNATCTAATNNTNNATATCTTNTTNNTTTANTTTATNNATNTNNTTAGANNNTNTCNTNNCNNTTCTANATAGTCTATNNGNTATAATATTCTTNTTTCTAAGAATATATTATACTTNNAAATNNAATANCCTTATCTAANTAATCTATTAAGTTAATAANNNANTANNGAGGTTAATAGCTACTNTATTTAGTTATANTANTAATATTATAATATTAGTTTTAAGAATAAAATATATTCTANTTAGATAAGATTTATTCTTTTTTAAAGCTTTTAANATATCTTAATATTCTTNTTTTATTATATTATAATTNCTTTTAANAGTATTNTAAAGNCTANTCTTATATTAGACAGGATAGCGTTTCTTTAAGNTATCTAGTTATTATAGAATAGCTCTNTATCCTNTTCTTACTAGCGTCTANTATAAGGATAATANNTCT